>JAURVB010002232.1:0-17604 GCA_033002965.1 Piper betle | reverse complement strand
CCCCGACCGGAACGGAGGCCATCGCCGCCGTGGCCGGCCGATCTAGCCACCCATCGCCGCCGGCTCTGTTTTGCAGTTTTCCGGCGAGCCGCCACCTCCGTTGGCCGCAGTGACCTCATAAATGAGTCGGGCTCGCCGAGTCGGTTCCGAGGGTACCCAACACGACCAGTTTTCGGCCAGTAGACGCCGCCGGCGATTGTCGCCGGAAAACCACCGGAAGCCGCCGGAAAACCGCCAGTAGCTGCCGGAAAACCAGCCGGAAAACTGGAATTTCTGGAATTCACTGGAATTCACCGTATCTTCCGCGGGGCTCACCCAGTTGAGCCCGATCGAGCTTCGGACGCCAATGAGCACCGAATTTGAGTTCCGAGACATGCGACGGAACCCTAGCCGTCGTCGATTGCCGACGACATGAGGTATAATTACCTCCAAATTTATAATTTAAACTTGATGATTGTTAGTACAGCATACTAGGGCTAATTTATTGATGTGATTAATGCTTAATTATGAATGAAATAATGATTGCATGATGTAATTAATTAAGAATGAATAGTATGTGATATAATGAGGTAGATCTAGTCTGAGCATGATACGTGACCACCACGTAACTTAGAAAAACACAGTAAAATCGGTATGAATAGGATTAGTTAGAATTATTTTCATATGTATGATTAGTTGATTGTTGATTAATGTTCATTGTGTGTGATGCATCATTTAGTTAGCGGGCGTTAGTATTTAGTTTTGATGTGTAGGTACGGAGTAGGAGCTCGCCGCCTAGGCGCGATGACACGCTTGGAGCTTCTACCAGGTCCGTTTAGGACTCGTCTCTGTTTTATGCTTTTCTATTGTATGTTTATTTTATCATTTGCAGGACGGGTTAAGTGGCGCTTTATTGGATCCCACTTAACTCGGGCCATCTAGCCGAACAGATTTCCGGATTAAGAACCCCTCGAGGATGAGATCCCTCGAGGATGATTTCGAAAACAAGATCCACCACAAGTTGCCTTCGGGCCTATTATATAAATCCCTACCCAACCCTATATATATGTAGTTTTCGCGTTTTCAGTGAGACGAGAGATGGAGAAATCGACTGCACGTACCATGCAGAGGATGCCGTGACAGTCAAAGCGGGCTCTGGATTAGTGCCAGCGGACTGTTCCATTCCCGAGGGATCCTGACAACTCCGCGTTTGAGTTCCTCACACCCGGAGAACGTGGAGGTTTACGGGTACTGTTTAGTACAGCGCATGTCCGGACTTGTGGTTCAAAGGGTACTAAAGGCGACTGCCTGAGAGTACTCGGCCTTCGTGCTCAAGGCCAGGAGAAATATGGAGGTAAGGAGAGGGCTTAGGATAAAGTTTCACGAGAAGTACTGAAAAAGAAGTGCTGAGAGTAGCACAGTACCAGCAGCAGAGCAGTAAGTTCGGGATGCTACCGGGTCTGCAGCCCAGTGGCTCCTCAGTAGTGCCCTTCAGAGTGTTCACGTGGAGTATATGATGATTTCTTTCATATGAGAGTTTGCTCTCATAGCCAGTTTGCTATAGTTATTTTCTTTTCGGACCAGTAACGCTTGTTACTGACGTTTTTCTTATATATATGTAGGTGATAAGCACGAGATGGATGAGCCGGCTTGGACGGAGGAGCATTGTTGTCGCTTGCACACATGTCAGTCGATTGAGTGTTTATATTTTGTTTATGATGCTATTACATTGTGAATGAAGTGGAATGCTAAGACATAGTATGATATGATTTAATGTTATGAGATGATGATAAGATATGATGACGTGACATGATCGAATGCTAAGACACGATGACAGAATGTGAAATAGGAACAGATTGTGTGAATGAAGTGGCGTGATATATAGATACATGTTTATATATAGGTTTATATACAATATTTTGACAGGATGACCATAATTGCACTTTTATGGGAAATTCTGTCTGTTTTATTTCAGAATTTTCATCGATTTTGATCGTAATTGTAATGGCGTGTAATTTAGTTTGTAGGTCATCCATGTAGTATCATGTTAGGATTTTGTGCATTCATCCATACATTGTGAGTGGTATCTTCATCTTAAGACGCCGAGATTGGATCCGCATGAGTTAGGTTCGGGTTAGCCGACCTAACCGGGGCCTGTAACATGCCGGTTCGGTTCACGAGCGTGAACCGGATTTGGGGTGTTACATAAGAGGTTGAGCTTTTCACAATGCGATGCACGATCTGGTTCATATACTTAGTTTCAACCTTTGAGTTTTGTAACTTATTCTTAGATGATGCTAGATCTTGCAGTAAAGTAAACTGTAACACCCACACCCGATTTCGGCTCACTTATGATCCGAATTAGAAATGTAACGATCGAGCCGAGTCATGTCTAAAGTTGTTAATCGTTATGACTCGATCCATAAAATAGATCGATACAACCCGCTTGATGTCATGAGAATGGAAGATATTCATAAATATACATTAATACATATCAGATGATGCTGATCTTGCAGTAAAGTAAACTGTAACACCCCGATTTCGGCTCACTTATGATCCGAATTAGAAATGTAACGATCGAGTCGAGTCATGTCTATAGTTGTTAATCGTTATGACTCTATCTATAAAATAGATCGATACAACCCACTTGATGTCATGAGAATGGAAGATATTCATAAATATACATTAATACATATCAAATATAAATAAAAGTAAGAATACACAACTACGCTGAGCTCAAGTGTGTGTGGCGTTTATCTGTCCTCCCACCAATGCTGACTCATCATCATGAGACCTATATATATATATATATATATATATATGAAAAACATTAGTAACGAATGTTACTGGTCCAAAAAATAACTAATATACTGGCAATTGAGAATCCCATTACCCACAAAAACATATGAAACTTCAGAATTACCCCACACTAGATAGTAAGCAAACATACTTTAAGAGGTGTCGGTTCGCATGCACGACTCATATTCATATTCATACATACAACGCTTATACCCTCACATCCTCCATATATCACCCGCCACGGTAATCAAGTGGCAAAAGGAACGGTTAAGTTCGTGCCACAAATTTCGAAAATGTGCTGCATTACGCAGTACCTTCATAACTCCACACTACCTCAGGATTTGAAGGAGTACTAGTGTGGTCCATACATCCCATACCGCTCACTCTCTTATTCGTAAAATTCTGTATAAACACGCGTACTTATATAATAGGCTTAGGGAAGAGGCTTATATCATACATTTCTGGAGCTCAAGTTCGAAAACCAATAAGGGATCTTATCCTTGTAGTTTTATTAAACATTTGTATAAAACATGTGTATAAAACACGACTAAATAACCCAACATCGGAGGGATTCGATAAAACACCACCAATGTCATCCTACGTTTAAAACACGATTAAATTCAACACTCAAGGAATCAAGCAGAGGTCAAGTAAGGAGAAAGTCCTACAAACCTGTGGTGCAAGCTCCAAGCGTAATATTTGATCTACGGCGAGCTCGGACTCCAAAACCTACGTCGAAGCCCACTGTTAACTAAAATACTAATATCTCTACATGATCCATGCTTGTGGTGTGTGCTCACATCATTAATACATCGTAATAAATAAGACTACTAAATAATCTTATAAGCTAACATATAGCACACCAATCGAGACATAAGAAAGGAAATAACTATTATAAATAATAAATACAAACAATCATGAAGATAAATAATAAATACAAGAAAATAATAATACTTTAATCATAAAATAATAATATCATATACTATATACGTACATGACGAAATACGAGTAAATATTATATATACTCGTGTTAGTAAGCATATAAATAATTAAATAAATAAATAATCATTCGACAAATAAATAAGTAAATAATTAATTAGATAATGTTAATTAATCATGATTAATAATACTCATATCATAGTTGTTCAACACAAATACCTAATTAAATACAAATAAATTATCACATACATGTAATGAACAAATAACAACAAAAATTAATTATATATAATTTAGTAAACATAATACGACTAATATTAATAAGTAAATATATTATTAATACTAATAAATAATTTTATAAACATCCATCATATACAATAAGCATATAAATGAAATAAATAAATAATAATGAATAAATAAATAAATAAGTAAATCAATATATAAACAACTATAAATAAATAAATAAATAAGTAAATAAACAAATTAATATATAAAAACATTCATAACTTCAAAATGTGCTCAATAAGATGAATATGCATCTAAAATAAGGTCAGGTAGGTCAAATTACCGAAAACGGTCGAAATTAGGCTGGAAATGGCGAACAAGTCAACTCATGCGAGTCGGACTGAGTTGAGCCGAGTCGACTCGGTCCGAGTCGAGCTCCTGGGTCGGGTTGACTCATCTAACTGGGTAATGGGCCTAGTCACGAGCCGGATCATGGGCTTGGCTGGTGGACATAGACGCGGACGCGGACGCAGTTGCGGTCACGACACGATCAAGGGCGGACATGGACACGGACGCGGTGTGGGTAAATGGGTCCATCGCCGGAAAACACCGCCGATCAGGATCAACGACCAAGGAGGAGGGGAAGAGGCTGGTGGTGGCGGTCGGCGGAGTCCGGCCGATGGCTCACCGGAAAATGCCCAAAACGACGGAATCACCATCGCAGTCACCGGGGTTGCCTACGGCGATCGCGGCCACGGCGGTGGTCATGTGGTGGTCTCCAAAATGAAGCTCTGTGAAGGCAATCCATCTGGGTAGTCAGATCGGCCGAAGGTGGCTCGCCGGCACCGGAATCGAAAGGAAACGGGTGGCGGCAGCAGCGGCGAAAATCGCCTCCAAAAACACTGTCGTCGCCGGCGACTGTGGCATGTCGGTGTCGATGGTGGGTACAGATGGAAAGCCCATCGCGAGGCGGTTGAGGGGTGCTGGTCCGGTGGCCAGGGGTGAGTCAGAGACTCGCGAGCGCCAAGCCGAAGTGGCGGTGGCGCTAGATAAAATGTTAAAAATCATGGAAATCCTTAAGAAATTGGGTTGCTAGGGTTATGATGGATGGCTCAGATCTTGCCATACTAATATCTCTACATGATCCATGTTCGTGGTGTGTGTTCACATCATCAATACATCGTAATAAATAAGACTACTAAATAATCTTATAAGCTAACATATAGCACGCCAATCGAGACATAAGAAAGGAAATAACTATTAATAAATAATAAATACAAAGAACCATGAAGATAAATAATAAATACACAAAAATAATAATATTTTAATCATAAAATAATAATATCATATACTATATGCGTACATGGTGAAACACGAGTAAATATTATATATACTCGTGTTAGTAAGCATATAAATAATTAAATAAATAATTAAATAATTATTCTATAAATAAATAAGTAAATAATTAATTAGATAATGTTAATTAATCATGATTAATAATACTCATATCATAGTTGTTCAACACAAATACCTAATTAAAGACAAATAAATTACATGTAACGAACAAATAACAAAAAAATAATTATATATAATTTAGTAAACATAATACGACTAATATTAATAAGTAAATATATTATTAATACTAATAAATAATTTTATAAACATCCATCATATACAATAAGCATATCAATGAAATAAATAAACAACTAAAAATAAATAAATAAATAAGTAAATAAACAAATAAATATATAAAAACATTCATAACTGTGCTCAATAAGATGAATCTACATCTAAAATAAGGTCAGGTAGGTCAAATTACCAAACACGGCCGAAATTAGGCTGAAAATGACAAACGAGTCAACTTGAGCGAGTCGGACCGAGTTGAGTCGAGTCGACTCGGTCCGAGTCGAGCTCCTGGGTCGGGTTGACTCGTCAACTGGGCTGCGCCTGAAGTGGGTAATGGGCCTGGTCACGGGCCGGATCATGGGCTTGGCTGGTGGACACAACGCGGAAGCGGAAGCGGAAGGGATCTAGCACCAAACACACACACAATAAGAAAAGAGGGGAAAGGGGCTTACCTCTAACAAACCAAGAGAAGGTCTCTTCGGGTTTACCCCAAAATCTACAAGCCTAGGCCTTGGCTAGGTTTGGAGAGCTTGAAAGGAGCTGGAAGAAGTCAAGAAAGGAAGAGGAGTGACCAAAGAAAGAAAGAAGGGTAGGAGGAGATGAGAAAAAGTGTGAAAGGGGGAAGGAGAGGGCGGTTTTACATGTGTCTCTTTGGAGACATCAAATAAAAGTATAATATTATCAAGAGCAGATTTGTTTATATTAAGTTTATTATTAGTTTAAACCACTACAGTTAGTAGAGTATGAAAAAATTAACCGTAACAAGCAGTTAAATTCCACTAATTGTAGTAATTTAGACCAATAAGAGGGTTACTACAACAAGTTTATTTGTAGCATTTGTTATAGTAAATCCCTCTCCAAAACATCATAGGTCTGTGTATCTTCGGAGACATCTGATGCACCTCACCCACCCTTTTCTTGGTCTCTCCAGTAGGTAAGCGGATTCTATATATAATAGGTGTCCTCAAAATAAATTGTCATTTTAAGAGAATTACAACGTATCTCGTATAATAACTACTATGCAATCTAAATCCCAGTGTTGAACTAAGATTAGGAACACTACAATTCTATGCCCTGTATGATAGGCTTGTTACAATATCAAAATCCATAAATATAATAGTTTCCCTATTCTATGTATCTTAGGCACGAAAGAAACTATCTTCGTTTACTCAAAGAAATTTATCATTATTATTTTCTAACTTTTATATCTTTTATTATCATCAAGACTTTTAATATGTATCGGCCTATTTATCATTACCGTTCTTCTATTGTTTTGACCGTCAATAAATAATTAACAATTGGTGAGTTTTAAAATAAGATATAAGTATTTTATGACATGAAAACTCCATCAAAGATTACAATTATAGAGTCACTTGCACCATAGATTGCATGGAAGATTATAACTTTAATTAAATTAAATATAGCAATAATGTTAATTTTTTGTCTTCAAAATTCAACATATCTATAATTTTATTTTCAAAGATCAACAACCTTTAAGAAAAAAGTGACGGGGGATAGACTTCAACAATTGCTATTTTAAAAATAAGAAAGGTGCTGTTTAATTTATATTTTGTTCTGATTTCTCTGGCGAATTCCCTCCGAAAGGGACCGTCCAAAATCTTCACTACTTTTATTTTTCATCGTCGACTTTTGTTTTTTTCAATTTTTTCAAGCGTTGATCATGGACTTCGTTTCGTCTTTCTTTTGATATATGATTAATGTCTTTGGGATTTACATGGAAGGGGGTTAGCCGTCTCCCCTTCTGACCGATTATCAATCTACCGCAACTTTTTTGTTTTCTTCTTTAATAAAATGAAGGTAAAAACAAATTATTTTTATTTTTAATTTTTTTGTCAGTGAATTCATTTTCAGCATAGAGCTAACCATCTGGTTACTTACTTGTTGCATATTACATTACCATGAAGAAATTTGATGAAAATAATAGAATATGCATTTGTATGAACATAGAAAAAATGCGATTTTTTCTACCTAATTTCTTTGAACAAAATAAAAAAAAGTAGCTGCTAGCATGGTTGCATAAATCGGAATCGAATCGGAATCGGTTTTTGAGGGAGTCGAAATCGGAATCGGAATCGGTCTAAATCGGACAGGAATCGGTTCAATTGAATCGGTCCAAATTAGTTTAATCGGTCATATATAATAATTTGACAATTCATAATATAAATATATTAAAATTAGGTATTGATGTTATTTTGATATTATTCTATGTATTATAGTTTATGATATTTTTAAATATTTTTAAGATTTTTTTTAAATTATTTAGAATTAATTATTATTTTTTACTCGAGTTAGACTCGAGTCAACTTTTAATTACGAGAATGCCACCCTCCGCTCTTTACCGCCGCCGGCGCTGGCCCGGTCGGCGGCGAGTCTCGCGGCCACTGCACTGTCGGCCGGCCACACATCGGAGGCCCGGTTGCGAGGGCGGCGGCGATGTCGGCAGCCCAGTCGGAGGAACAGTCGGCGGCCCGGAGTCGGCGGCGATTCGTGCGTCACAGAGCCGATTCGGTCCGGCCACACGTCGGCGGCGACGTTGCGAGGTCGGCGGCGAGGTAGGCAGCCCGGTCGGCGGCGAGCCCGGAGTCGGGGACGCACGGCGGAGGGCGGAAACGGGGCGGCGACGGGCGGACGAGCGGCGGCGGTGGGGGGGAGCGGGTTAATTTTAGGTTTTTAAAATCAAAATTACCATTTTACCCATGCTTAAATAATTTAATAAAAATCATACCTAGGGTATTTTAGTAATTTACCAAAAAAACCGATTCCGATTTAAATCAACCTCTTCCGATTCCGAGTTAAATCGGTTGGAATCGGGCGAAATCGCCCAATTCCAAGCCCGAATAACTACTGATAAAATATTGTTGGCCTATGAATATCTTAGTACTCACAGGAAATCATAATACTTCCAAAGTACATCACAAGGTAGTAAGCTTAAGCCGACACTGTTGAATATCATAAAAATGTCAGATCAAATCAACGACTTCATACTTACATGCATACATATTTACGCTCAAACCCTCACACCCTTTATATATCGCCCGCCACTGTACTCAAGTGTCTCAAAATAATACTAGTGTCACGATTTCTAAAAATATGTTGTATTCATAGTACTCTACTTACATTACACTACTTTAAGGTGAAAAAGACAACCAGTGCAATTCATAAGTACCTATACCACTCACTCTTATATTGGTGAAAAGCATAAAAATTTGAATATACTAATATAGATTTTTAAAAGAGTGTTGTATTCACAATACCCTACTTACATTACACTACTTTAAGGTGAAAAAGACAATTAGTGCAATTTATAAGTACCCATACCATTCACTCTCATATTGGTGAAAACCATAAAACTTCGAGTATACTTATATAATTGACTGAGGTAGCGGCTTATATCATAAGTTTGTTGGATCTTTCATCTCAAAAACCATCAAGGGATCTCATCCTTGAATTTTTGTTAAACTACAAAAATTTTGGGTAAATGGCTCCGAATCAGAGGGATCCGATAAAATGCCGATGACACCATCCTATGTCTAAAACTCAGAGAAAACCTCACTCATGGATCTAAGCATAGATAAAGCAGAATAGGAACACTACAATTCTACACCCTGTATGATAGGCTTGTTACAATATCTGTGAGATCCGTTAACTTAGTCCCACATCTAATACCTACTGGGAGAAGATCCTGTTTATAAGTGGGAATGGACTATAGATCTTTAACTTCCGGTGTACCCATTTTAAAGAAATGACTTAGCCCATTACGTTGCACTTTGGGCTGGGTCGTTACAAATGGTATCAGAGCCGACCTGGTTCCGTGTTAGATGGTGGGATGGACTAGGGGCGTTGGCTAGGCTGCCGGTCACGGGCTAAAAAAGGTCGTGGGCTGGGGTTAGCAACGGGCCAAGACTAGAAACGTTGGCTAGGCTGCCGGTCACGGGCCAAAAAGGACGTGGGCTAGGGCTAGCAACGGGCCAATAATAGGCATTTCGGGACGAAATTTCCTAAGGTGGGTGGATTGTGAGATCCGTCAACTTAGTCCCACATCTAATACCTACTGGGAGAAGATCCTGTTTATAAATGAGAATGGACTATAGAACTTTAACTTCCGGGGTACCCATTTTAAAGAAATGACTTAGCCCATTACGTTGCACTTTGGGCCGGGTCGTTACAATATCAAAATCCATAAATATAATAGTTTCCCTATTCTATGTATCTTAGGCGCAAAAGAAACTATCTTCATTTACTCAAAGAAATTTATCATTATTATTTTCTAACTTTTATATCTTTTATTATCATCAAGACTTTTAATATGTATCGGCCTATTTATCATTACCGTTCTTCTATTGTTTTGACCGTCAATAAATAATTAACAATTGGTGAGTTTTAAAATAAGATATAAGTATTTTATGACATGAAAACTCCATCAAAGATTACAATTATAGCGTCACTTGCACCATAGATTGCATGGAAGATTATAACTTTAATTAAATTAAATATAGCAATAATGTTAATTTTTTGTCTTCAAAGTTCAACATATCTATAATTTTATTTTCAAAGATCAACAACCTTTATGAAAAAAGTGACGGGGGATAGACTTCAACAATTGCTATTTTAAAAATAAGAAATGTGTTGTTTAATTTATATTTTATTCTGATTTCTCTAGCGAATTCCCTCCGAAAGGGACCGTCCAAAATCTTCACTACTTTTATTTTTCATCGTCGACTTTTGTTTTTTTCAATTTTTTTCAAGCGTTGATCATGGACTTCGGTTCGTCTTTCTTTTGATATATGATTAATGTCTTTGGGATTTACATGGAAGGGGGTTAGCTGTCTCCCCTTCTGACCGATTATCAATCTACTGCAACTTTTTTGTTTTCTTCTTTAATAAAATGAAGGTAAAAACAAATTATTTTTATTTTAAATTTTTTGTCAGTGAATCATTTTCAGCATAGAGCTCACCATCTGGTTACTTACTTGTTGCATATTACATTACCATGAAGAAATTTGATGAAAATAATAGAATATGCATTTGTATGAACATAGAAAAATGCGATTTTTTCTACCTAATTTCTTTGAACAAAATAAAAATAAAAGCAGCTGCTAGAGGAGGATTAAAGAGTTATGATGTGTGAATGGTGGAGCATGGTTGCATGAATTAGAATCGAAATCGGAATCGGTTTTCCAGGGAGTCGGAATCAGAATCAGAATCGGTCTGAATCGGCCAGGAATCGGTTCAGTTGAATCGGCCTGAATCGGTCCAAATCGGTCATATACAAAAATTTGCCAACTCATAACAGAAATACCTGAAATACATAATTATATAATTTCTCAACATAAATACACAAATTCAAGTATTTATACAACAATCATAAAGGTATGTAATTATGACAATACAACGGCAGAGTCATACCTGAAAGAACAAGAACATACCTGAAAGAACATACTCTTTATGTAATTCAAATAAGATCAAACCTGAAGAACATACTCTTTATGTAATGAACACAATTTCATATAATTACATACCTAAAAGAGCATCACAATTTATCATCAGAATACCACAATGTCATAAGTATATACACAATATTCATATATCATCGTCTGTGTTCTATCAAATAATAACAACAAGACATTAATACAAGTCCAAAAAATGAATGTTCAACACAATTTTACGTAGTGCTTAATACTAAATCATCTAATTCATCATCTGAATCATCTTCAGAGTCCGAATCATTATCACAATTTGCACATAGCACATATTCGCACATCACAATTTGCAGCACACACAATTAACTTAACGAAATCCCAAATCAGCAATAAAAAAATCCCAAATCCGCACAAAATTTCAATTTGGACATCACAATTTACACATCATATTAATCAATTAGCACATCATAGATAACAATTTGCACATCACCACATTCAATTTCAATAAAAAAAATCCAAATTTACCCAAATTTTCGTTTGGCCGCCGATTCCACCCGAACTCCTCGCCTTTGCGGAGCTGAGGTCGAACAGCGGATGCGCGGCGGAGGGGCGGCAACACAAGCGCGACGGCGGAAGCAGGAATAACAACAGCAAACACAATTAACTTAACGAAATCCCAAATCCGCACAAAATTTCAATTTGGACATCACAATTTGCACATCATATTAATCAATTAGCACATCATAGATAACAATTTGCACATCACAACATTCAATTTCAATAAAAAAATCAAAATTTACCCAAATTTTCGTTCGGCCGCCGATTCCACCCGAACTCCTCGCCTTTGCGCTCCACAGCACACTCCGCAGTAGTGTCGGCCGGCCACCTGTCGGAGGCGGAGTTGCGAGGGCGGTGGCGTGGTCGGAAGGTCAGGCGGAGCTGAGGTCGGACGGCTGAAGCGCGGCGGAGGGCGGCAGCGTGAGCGCGACGACGGAAGCGGGGGTAGACAGGTATGATTTTAGGTTTTTAAAATCAAAATTACTATTTTACCCATGCTTAAATAATTTAATAAAAATCATACCTAAGGTAATTTAGTAATTTACTAAAAAACCGATTCCGATTTAAATCGGCCGATTCGGGGCCGACTAATTTGGCCCCAAAATCGGATTGGCGCACTGCCAATCCGATTCAAATCAGCCAATTTCATTCCAAATCGGCCTGTTCGTCCAACGAGGTGGTGGAGTACGAAATTATCCCCCCTTTGGTCTGTGCCTCTAGTAAGATAGGGAGGCCAACATATAATTGTCTTGACAGATCACCCTCCATAATCTTGGAACAAGCATTCATCTCACTCGTACAAACCTGCCATCACCTCAACCTCCTCCTACCAGTCCATGCCCAGGTTGTAACCCACGGCCTGGAGCACAGCCAGTATGTAGCCCCCAAGCTGGTCGCGGCTGCGGCCAACTGCGGCAGCATTGAATATGCACGCCAACTCTTTGATCAAATTCCCAACCCAAATGTTTTCCTATGGAATGCCCTGGTCAGAGGCTATGCTACTAACCAACTTCACCGTGAGGCAATCCTTGCCTTCCGAAGTATGATGAGATGGGGTGTTAAGCCCAATGACCACTCGTTTCATGCTGTCATTAGATCATGCTGTGGTGCTGCTGCCGCCAGTTCCACCATTGTGGGAGGGGTGCATTGCTTGGTGTTGAAGAGTGGGTTTATGTGGAATGAGTTTGTTGGGACTGGGCTCATTGAGCTGTATGGTCAGTCCAGGGATATGGGTTCGGCTTATGGAGTGTTTAGTGAAATGTCTACCATGAATGTGGTAGCCTGGACTGCGGTTGTGAGTGGTTATATTTTGTGTGGTGATTTGGTCCTTGCCCGTGGCGTCTTTGATCGGATTCAGGAGCGGGACGTGGTGGTTTGGGGCACCATGATTTCGGGGTATGTTGAAGCTGGGGACATGGCTTCTGCTAGGTGCTTGTTTGATGGAATGCCCAAGTCGGATAGAGATGTGATGTGCTGGAACATCGTATTAACAGGGTATGCCAACAATGGTGACTTTGAGGAGAGTGAGAAATTGTTGGGAGAGATGCCCCATAAGAATGTTTATTCGTGGAATGGACTCATGGCAGGGTATGCAAAGCATGGGCTCTTCTTGGAGGCTTTTGGTGTTCTTGATCGGATGCTGTCCGAGGGGAATGTTGCTGCCAATGAATACACAATCGTGATGGTGGTGTCAGCTTGTGCAAGATTGGGCAGCCTTTGTACAGGGCGCAGGGTGCATCTTTATGCACAAAGCAATGGTTTTGGGGGTAATCTTTATGTCAACAATTGCTTGATAGACATGTACGCCAAGTGTGGATGCATCGAGGCTGCAATGCTTGTTTTTAAAGCCATGGGGCACAAAGATTTGGTTACATGGAATGCTATGGTTAATAGTTTGGCCATTCACGGCAGAGGGGATCAAGCTTTGGACACTTTTATTGAAATGAAGAGAGCTGGAGAGAAGCCTGACTGTATCACATTTGTGGGGGTCTTATCGGCTTGTGCTCATATTGGACTGGTGGAAACTGGGTTCTCCTACTTCCAGGAAATGATTGATCACTACTCCCTCATCCCTCAGATTGAGCACTATGGATGCATGGTTGATCTACTAGGTCGAGCTGGACAGCTTTTTGCTGCCATGGACTTTGTCAAGAGCATGCCCATGGAGGCGGATTCAGTTATTTGGAGTACTCTTCTGGCAGCTTGCCGAGTTCACAAAAGTCTAGAGTTGGCAGAATTTGCACTCAAACAGTTGATACGTCTTGAACCAACCAATGTTGCAAACCATGTTCTCCTTTCTAATATGTATGGAGCTCTTGGCCGTTGGGAAGAAATGGCCATGGTGAAATTGATGATGAAAGATGTAGGTGTGAAAAAGTTACCAGGCAGTAGTCAGATACAGGTAAATGGGGGAGTTGCACAGTTCTTTTCTTCAGATAAGAATCATTCGAGGGCGAATGAGATATATGAGGCTTTACATGGGCTCAATTCTCTCTTGAAGTTGGTTGACAGCAATATCTATGATCATTTGATGGGCTTCTATATAGAAGTGTATTTAGATTTAAGTCTTACCAAATAAGATGACATTCAAAAAATTACGGCAGCAAATGAAGACCAGAGTAGGATCGACAAAATGAGCTAAAATGCATGTGCCTGTGACGATTCTCTTGTATATCTTCTGTCTGGTCACTACCATGAAAGAGCTCTTGGCGGTTACTTCTACCTCTTATTGTGAACTTGTATATGGGCTTTAAGCTCTGCCATATTTTTACAAGCCAGAACTCCCAACGTTGATAGATCTTAGCAAAAGGCAAGTGCCACTTAGCCAAGATCACAGACAGCTTTAGGATCTTGGACAGGCAGTTGGCTTCGATAGCATAATGATGCTAGTCTTTTGCATAGGCCTCGCAAATTCCATCCACATTTTCTCTTTTGCATAGACTAGGTTGCTACCTCAGGTATCCTCTCGTTGGCCTGTTGCTATTAAATATAAAATAAGAGACATAGATATGTACACGTCCTACCAGGTTGAGGGTTTACACTTGTTAGCAATGAACAATCTTCTGCAAATACTGGACCTGGATAGTGCAACTCATAATGTGGTTTGAATTTGTTTCCACCAATGACATCTGGAGATTGGTGATTTACGCAGGGATGCATTTATATTCATGCATTTTGATGTTGCAAATCTATTGATCCCTATATGTATGTTTGAAATTCTTATGGCATTTATGATCTTTAAGTAGTGATGGTTAAAGCTTAGAATTCTCCTGGAGAATCTTAATTTACTCGAGCTGAAAATTTCTCCATTATAGGTCCCAAACGTGTTTGGAACAGCCGGTTTGCTGCCTTCAATTTTCCAGAACTATATGTGGTCATTATGGATGGTTACTTCGCTAACTAAGTTAAAAAGGCATACATTAACATATGAGAGCTTCCCTCTGAGTTGAGTAAGAAAACCGAAACTTGCAACTCCAACATTTGCATAAAATTCAGAAGAAAATAAGGAGACATTTGATTCATTTTACAAACATAGCGACTTGATCTTGTGACTATTTTACTTCCTCAACAAATGGGACAGGTAGTTGAAATGTGAAACAAAAAGAACAGCCGAGCCTCTAACATTAGTAGTCCTGGTCAACATAGATCAATCATCCATGGTAATAGCTCATAACGCTGTAAATAGCCTGAATCAAACTGAGGACTAAAAGGATGGAAGCAGTAACAAGTGCAGTGATAGTCCCTTGATTCTTCAAGAGATTCTCTTGCAAGCTCCGCCACCACTCGCGTCATCACCACTTCCATTTCTTCATCTTTATGCTGGGATATTCGTTGATTGAATCTCGTATCTTGCACAAGTTACTTGAATGATCAAAGAAGACATTCTTTGACATCTCTTTAACATGACTATCACTGATTTTGCGCAGTAACATCTTCAGCAGAGCTGATTAGCCCCTTCATGAATGCAACATAGGAGCACCCCTCTCGGCGAGCAGTCAGGTGGACGCACTCAAAAGCAATTGCATTGAGAAAGTATGGCTCAGTCATACTTTCAAACTTGAGAAGAGGAAGACTTGGTAATCCTCTATCAAAAGAAATGTCTCTATTATTATCATCTTTAAATACACTAAATTTGACACCAGCACTTAGCAGCTTCCTTGCAGATTTAACTGCAATAGCAGGTTTATGATCTGTCTCTGATATTGGAAGAAATCGCTTGGCCATTACCTTCCTTGATACACCCAAAGATGCAATCCTTGTCCTGGTGTCATGTTTGGGAAAGGCTCGTTGCAGGACAGAAAATTGAACAGAAGGGCATGAACATAAGCCTCATTCTGCCAAAGAAAAGGAAAATGACGGAACCATGAAATTGCAAGAAATACCCACAGTCAAATTTATCAGGAAGAACTTCTCAATGCAGTATAATTGACATTACCTGTTGAGACAATTGATCAGTCTCTACAGTAATTAGTCTCTCAATGACAAATGTTGGGCAATGCTTGATTACTGAAGATGGGATCCTGTTCATCACAGCCATCCCAACCTTTGGACAGACCACGCATGAATTCGTAGACGAAAGATCCATCAAAAACCATGAGCTGCTTGAATCGATCCCTGTTCCCCTTCCGTTCCTCGCCTAATTACTGGTAAGACTCCATCAACTCTTATGTTAAAGTCGCTCAAAGCTGAACAATAGGACATGCAATTCCTCTCGTTCCTGTCGAGAAATCGTTGGAGGGCTCTGGTCTTGTGTTCTTCCATAGCTAACAAGTGAGGCTTGCCATAGTGATAGGGGCGTATGGACACCATCTGGGGAGTGTATGCTTTGGGATTCAGATCCTTCATATGAGCAGTGACTCTGTAGATGGACTGCATCTTCCACAGATCCATTATCCCGGTAGAGCTCCTTGCTAGCTGCCTCCCACCTGCAGGACGATGTCCTCGGATGTTCCTACAAACAAGCTCTTCCTCCATTTTGGCAGGATTGATCTCCAGAAAAACTTGTCTAAATGTGTCGATTATGTCCCCAGCAATGCTTCTTTCAACATGTTCATGGGATTTGAAGAATTGGAGAATGTATCCTTGCCACCGCTTCTGGTCTTCTATCTTGGGCGCCTCCGGTGGGGAAGACTTGCTGCTTCTTGAAAGCTCAAAATGTGCTGGAAACTTAAAAAAATATTGTATCACATCTGCTCATCATGAGAATTTATAAATTGACCTACTGGACAGACACCTTCTGGGTGTTGCTGTTTTCTGGTATATAAATCACAACCGGTCGTTAATTTTTTCGAGTTGAGTCAGTTTCAGGACACGTGTACCGAGCCGATGCCAGTCGCGTGTATGAGCTATGAGGGTCATGCGTACCCAAGTATATGATGATAACGTCATGAACACAGTAGAATAGAATGAGTTATCAGATATATGAGAGTATGCAAGTCATTTTTTTTTTTTATATATAATGGATCGTACAATTAGTTTTAGGCCGTTTATCGCGTTAGGATGCGTTACGGGCATTTTGGAGTGGGTTGATAGTTCTAGAGCATATCATTACGATGTTTGGTACTTGTTTGATTTTACGGGATTTTTCCCGATTTTTATGAATTTTTTAAGGATTTAATACGACTTAGTTATTATACTTGACTCGAGTCGGAGACGAGTCAAGTAATATTTACGAGTTTGCCATCAAGTCTTTTCTCCCCCACGCCCAAACCCTCGTGTCGCGCCGCCCCTGTTCGCGCGCCACCGCCGCCAGTGTCGGCACCGCCCGGCCGTCGACCGGCACTGCCCAGCTCGGCGACGACATTGCCGTGCTGCCCCGACCAGGTCCGGCCCCAATCGGGCCGCCGTGACGCCGGAATTGCCGTGCGTAACGCCGCGGCTAAGTTTTGGTCGCGTCGTCGATTTCGCCGCCGGCGACCATCGCCGCCACGATCAGGTGGTCGCCTCAGCACCAGCGACCACCCAGTGACCCTCCCCGACCGAAACGGAGGCCAGCGCCGCCCATCCCGGTTGATACACATCAGAGGCAGTTAGTTGGAAT
>JAURVB010002231.1:0-39380 GCA_033002965.1 Piper betle | reverse complement strand
CCCTCACCTCCTATCTATCCCTCTTCCTCCATCTATTTCTTCCTCCCTATTTTGGTTCGCCGCAGCCTCTGCCGATTTCTTTGCCGCCGTCGGCTCGCCGCCGTCCGGCCAGTCGCCCCACCGACCTCTTCTTCCCTTCCATTCCCTTTCCCCTTACCTTCCCCTACCCTGATCGCCCTCTTCCTTAGTCGATTGGCCGGCGACAACAGCAGGTCGCCACCGAACTTTACCGTGGTAAGATCAGTAAACTAACCGAACTTTTTTTTAATTTTTCCCGTTGGATTTCAATCTACCATGTTTGACTATATTTTTTTTGTTTTAGACAGTGATTTAGTTCTTTTTTATTAGATTTCAATTCCCGTTAGGTTTCATAGTTGGCATTTAGTAGTTATTAAGTCAATATCAGTTTTAAATAAGACGACTTTATCAATTATTTTACTAGTGTAATATGGGTGATTTAAATGTTTCAATAAAAAAAGATATTGATTTACACGTAGAGATTGTGCGATTTTCCATGTGAAAAGAGGCCATTGATTTGATAATTGATAAGTCTTAGTATATTTTAATGATTTTGAAGAGATTTAAAAATTGTTCAACGTACGTCGATAGTTTACTTTGAATAAGTTTTTTTTTTCTAGGTATATATGTCGAGCAAGCGTATTAATTTGTATTAGCGAGAACAAGACATCCTATTATAGTTCAAGTACGTTCTTATAAATAAGAAAATAGTGTGCTTATTGATTGACATTGACATTTCTTTTTCTTGAATGGTAGAAACCTGATCAAAAATTGAAGTCAACAATTTTCAATGAGTTTAAGTCGACGAAGAGAGGAACACTATGGATTTGGTTAAACAACTACCTCAAGACATTGTGATCCACCACATCTTTCCCCGCCTCGACTACACAAGCTGGGTACGGGCAGCTGGGGTGTGCAGGGCGTGGAGAGACCTCTCCCTGCAGCTAGTACCACCTCCCCCGACATCCCATGGATGTGGCTCTCAGACAAACAATACAATCATTTCTTCCTCTCCTTCCCTTCCACCCCCACATCCCCACTGCTCCCTTGTCCACTTGAGGTGCGGATTGGCTCCACCATCGCCTCTTGCCGCCAATATTTGTTGATTTGCCCTCCACCATTAGGCCCCCCTCCTCGCACACCTCGCAATGCCCTCATCTACAACCCTTTCACCGGCGACGCCTTCTCACTCCCACCTCTTCCACCTCGACGAACGTGGAAATTCCGTTGTGGTGCCCTCTCTTGTCTACCGTCATGTTCAGGTTCAAAGAGCTGCGTCTTTGTTGCTGCCATAGTCAACTTTATTGGCGCCGTCCATATTTGTCGTCTTGGGGACCGTGAGTGGGCAAGGGCCTTCAATATGGGCGTCTACAACAATCTCATTTTTCATCGAGGCTTGCTCTATTCCATTAATATACACAGAAGGATCATGGCCATGGATGTCGTCAACCAGGCTGCACTGCCCCCTCGTGTTGTCGTTCCCGCGAAACAATACACTCATCTCAGCCGGAGTTTACAGCGTAAATATCCTTTTACTTTTACTTATTTTCTGGTGGAGTCTTGCCACGGGGACTTGCTTGTTGTCACCCGCTACTACCTTACACGTAGGTGTCTGCGGTTGCCGATATTCACTGTGCATAGAGTGGATGAGCAAGCTGGGAAGCTGGTGCCAGTGAATGATTTAGGTGACCAAATGCTGTTTGTGGGACATGGGGGCGGAAGGTCTTCATGGTATAGAGCCCACGCTTGGCCATCGGATTTTTTTCCTGTAACACCATCTATTTTTTAACTTGGATGAACGACTCATGAACGGGCAAAGTCAATATAGCTTCGGCAAGTTCTCTCTGCAGACGGAGGAGAATGGGTCTAGGAACTCTGCCGTGTTTCATCGAGATCAACTTCCGTCGTCATTTCTCCCTCTTTGGATTACTCCCGTTCCAACTTAAATGACCTGCTATCAATTTCTTCTTTTCTTAAAAGAAAAAAATGGTGTGAACTCATGTATAAAATAGGATTATTATGCTCGTTGTCTTAGGTCATTAATTAGTGTCATCAACTATTTTTTTAGGGTTTGCTTGATTGAGGGATCTCATAGATGAACTTGTCCAATTTTTTTTTACAAATTTCGTAGTTAATAGTTAATTACATTGTGATATGTTTTAGCAACATGTGCACCTCGGTTTAATCCCAAACTCTAATATTTGCATAACCCTCAACGAGCGAGACAACAAAACCCACATTTTTTTTTTTGAGTTTGTGTAAAAGGCCAAACGTGCTACAATTTTGCTCAAACAATCAGTAACTATATATAATAACTCCCTAGGAGGCCATGCCATATTTAAATTATTAAATCTTGTATCGAAGAAGACAAGTTTTAAAGACAAAGGTATTGGCACAGATTCATGAATAAGCCCTCAACAAGCGAAACAACTATAAAACCCGCGACTCGAGTCAGGGTTTTATAGTCGTTAGCCGGTTGGTTTGACCGTAGTTTGAGTCGGTTCAGCTTTCAGAACACGTGTGCGGGGCCGAGGCCGACCGTGCGCACGTGCTATGAGGGTTTATGTATACCCAAGTATCGATGATAGCGTCAGATACGCATCAGCAGACTGAGTTATCAGTAGATATGAGAGTATACAGTTGATGATTTTATTTTATTTTTATGTTGTGACCGTAGAATTAGTTTAGGCCGAATAACGCATTAGGACGCGTTAGATGGTATTAGGGTGGGTTATTAGTTATACGACATGTCATTTGGATGTTGTGATATTTTGTTTGATTTTATGGGATTTTTCCCAATTTTTCTAGATTTTTCTAGGATTTATTCCGAGTCCGTTATCATTCTTGACTCGAGCCCGTGTCGAGTCAAGTCTTATTTACAACTTTGCCATCGCCCTATACTCCTCATCTTCCTCCCCAAACCCCACCCGTGTTTTCACCGCCGCCGCCCCTAAGATTTTTCCACCGCCGTCGACGCCACCTCGCCGCCGGTCGACGCCGCCCAGCCCGGCCGTGCCGTCGCCTTGCCGCCTCGACCACGCCCGGCCACCGTCCGGCCGTCGCAACGCCGGAAATCGCCCTCGATTTCCCGCCGTTCCCGACACGATTCCGCCGCCGTCTGCGCCGGACCGCCGCCGCCATGACGTCGGAGCTTCTCCCCTCGACCTCCCCTACCTTTCCCCCTGCTTAGCGCCGCCGTCGAGGTCGGCCGTGGGTCTGATCGGAGCGGCCGACCGCCCCGACCGCACTCGACGCCGCCGTTGGTGGCCATCGCCGCCGCGGCTGCCCTCGTCGTCACCACCATTGGGTTCAGCTCACCGAGACGGTGCTAACCCCTACCTCCGATTGCCTCGCCGGAGCAGTCACCGGAAAACCACCGGAGCTGCCGGAAAACCGCCGGCACAGTCGCCGGAAAACCGCCGACTCACCTTCACCGCCTTCGTCCGTCGGCACCGATTTCAGCGCCGATCGCGAGGTGGTTCTTCCTTCTTTTTTAGAATTATTACATACATGTTGTGGTCATAGTAGCATATTAGAATTAATTTTATTAACTTCATGATTTTAGTTTAATTAATCGTGATTATGATAAACATGTGATGATTAGCGTAAATTGTGTTGTATGATGTGAATGCTTAGTAATGAAATTGTTAGTAAACCATTGAATAGTTAATTAAATGCTTGTTAACTAGTTAATTTATGAATTTGTATGAATTAGGTTTTGCATGCTAGCATTAAGTTAAACAGATTAAATTGATTAAACCATTGTCACCTAATTAGAATAGGTATGCTTTGAAATTGGAATTAAAAGTGCTAGGTAATAAGTAACATATGAAATGATAAAATTATTAACTTGCTTGACAATTAGAGATGTAGGGTAATTGTCGAGATGATTGTCATGGTTGATTAGATGATTGTATGCATGTGGATATATTAGTTATATAGGCGTGCATCATATATGTATGGGCGTTAGTAAATAGTTATGTTCATGTAGGTTCGTTGCAGGAGCTCGCCGTCTAGGCACGAGACTGCGCTTGGAGCTTCTGACAGGTCCGTTAGGACACGCTTCTCAGGTTTTATCGCTCTATTCTATCGGTGATTTGATTTATTGATTGTAGGACGTGTCAGGTGGATGATTTATTGGACCCCACCTAACACGGGTCACCTGGTCGATGTTTTTCGGAATTAATAACCCTCGAGGATGAGATCCCTCGAGTTTGTTTTCGAAAATAAGATCCACCTCAAGTTGCCTTCGGGCCTATTATAATAAATCCCGACCCAGCCCTATAAATAGTTTTATCGAGTTTTCAGTGAGACAAGAGAAGATGAGTCGACTGCACGTACCATGAGCGGATGCCGTGCCAGTCAAAGCGGGCTCTGGATTAGTGCCAGCGGACTGTTCCATTCCCGAGGGATCCTGACAACTCCGCGTTTGAGTTCCTCACACCCGGAGGACGTGGAGGTTTACGGGTACTGTTTAGTACAGCGCATGTCCGGACTTGTGGTTCAAAGGGTACTAAAGGCGACTGCCTGAGAGTGCTCGGTCTACGTGCTCAAGGCCAGGAGTAATATGGAGGTTCGGAGAGGGCTTAGGATAAAAGTTTTACGTGAAGTACTGAAAAAGAAGTGTCGTGAGCGGCACAGTACCAGATAGATTGGGATGCTGTTGAGTCAGCTGCTCGACGGCTCCTTTGTAGTTGCCCTTATGAGAGTTCTTGAGGAAGATATATATGATGGTTTGCTTTCCATGAGAGTTTGCTCTCATGTTCCAGTTTGATATTAGTTATTTCCGGACCAGTGACACCCGTTGCTGACGTTTTTCTACTATATGTAGGTGAGGATGATGATTGGTGTATGCCGGCCTCGACGAAGGAGTAGCGCTTGCATTGCACACACATACCTGGTGCCGCGCCGACTTTTGCGTAAGATGTGATGTGATTGGCTTTTGTAGTAGATTTACATATTGGTATTTATGCATGTGTTTGTGAGGCTTGTATGCCTTGTTTTAGAAATGCGTGGGAATGTTTTGAGAAAGGCTCTAATGATGTGCTATGTTGAAATGAAAAGGAATCAAATGAGCTGAGTATGAGATTGTAGGTGGGCTAGACCCAATTACTAGTATGTTTAGATGATTTGAAGTCTGTTACGACATAAATTATTGTTTTATATATATACTATATTGTGCCGTATTTTAACAGGTCATCCCCTTATTGCACTTTTAGGGGAGGCTCTGTCCGTTTTATTCTAGATTTTATGAATTTTATTGTTGTTTTAATTATTTTGGTGTGCGGTGATTATCATGACATTCACGTAGTATCCTGTTAGGGTTTTGCATCTCATTCATATATTGTTTGCGCATTAGCGGCGTGCTCCATCTTGAGACGTCGAGAGGGTTATGTCGTAGCCGTTTAGGTTTTGGGTCAGCCAACTTAATCGGTTTACGAGTAGTTCGATCCTTTGTAACAGTTCTGGTCCGGGTTGAGAGTAAACCGGATTGGGGTGTTACAACAACAACCCCTTTTTTTTTGAGTTTGTGTAAAAAGGCCAAACGTGTTACAATTTTGCTCAGACAATCAGTAACTATATACAATAACTCCCTAGGAGGCCATGCCATTTTTAAATTAAATCTTGCATCGAAGAAGACAAGTTTTGAAGGCAGAGGTAATGACACAGATTCATTATTAAGATTCACTGAAGGTTTTTGCCTGAACACTTCTCCATTAGGTAAGAGTCCCTTTAGAGTTTGAGAATGGATTCTCAGACTACACTTCTTAACCAATTAAACTATAGAGAAATAGTGATGGAGTAAAGGAGTTCATATCTTATCCTCCAAATCTCTACAACAAGAATCAAAATTTTAAGGACAATGATCTTTTCTCTAGACTTTTTAAAATAGTCAATGCATCTTCCAATAATCTTTTGATGAATGACAAGCAAGATTGTCTAATCTTATACTCCCCAAAGAAAACAGCCCGAATAGAAAAGATGAACTGTAGCTTCATAATCATCTTTACAAAGGAGACAAACAGTTGAAGCAACAAGGTTCCTCATTAAATTATCGAAAGTAGGGAGATATTTATTCTCTATTTTCCAACCAAGAAGGAGCAATCTTGGAATGAGTTTAAGTCTCCACCGTTTTCTCCAATCAATAGTACTGCTTAAATTTTTATATTAGGATGATCAGGAATATTTTTTGTGATCAATGTTTCTAAGGTAGTACAAATTAAACATAAATATACTCAATACAATGTTGACTCACTAATCAAGTACATTTCACATATGTAATCATTGTTTTATTAAGCTTATATCTTCAAATTTACATTTTTAATTTTAAAAAATTAGTAATCCTTAGGTACAGATAAACTCTACATATTTTTCTTATTATATATGTAGGTGTTGAGATCTTGAGTCGGCTTTGGCGGGAGGGACAGATAAACTCTACACACACTTGAGCTCAGTGCAATTGTTTTACTTTTACATTTATTTTTATTTCATATGTTTTCACGCATATTTATGAATATCTTCCATTCTCATGATACCAAATGGGTTGTATCGATCAATTTTATGGATCGAGTCAAACAGATTAACAACTTTAGACATGACTCAACTCGATTGTAACATTTCTAATTCGGTTCTTAAGTGAACCGAAATTGGGGTGTTACAGCTATTGTCCTCCCCACCTCCTTGGTCGTCGATCCCGACGGGCGGCAACGCCAACCGCGCCACCGGCGGTGTTTTCCGGCTACATGCCCCGCCTATCCTGTCGGACCCATTATCCACGTCCACATCCGCGTGTCCGCTGCTCGAGTCCAGTTCGCCGTTCGTGTCCATGATCATTCCCGAACCTGTGTTCGTGTCCAGTTACCCGGTCCAGCAGTTGACTCAGCTGAGTCAACTCGGTTCTACTCGTGATCGACTCGATTTGCCATTTTCAACTCGATTTCGATCGTTTTCGGTAATTTGACTTATCCTACTTTATTTTAGTAGCATATTCAACTTATTGATCACATTTTGTTGTTATAAGTGTTTTTATTTATTTAATATTTATTATTTATTTATTTATTTATTTATTCGTTCATTATTGTTTATTATTTTTATTTACATGTTTATTGTATATGATGAATGTTTGCTTGATTATGTATTATAATTAATAAATATTTACTTATTAATATTAGTCTTGTTATGTTTATTAAATAGTACATATTTATTTATTTATTTACTTATTTATTTAGTTATTTGTTCGTCGCATGTACATGATTATTTTGTTTGTATATAATTACATATTTCATATTGAATAACTATGATAGTATCATTATTATTCATGATAAATTAAAATTAAATAATTATTTATTTACTTAATTATTTAGTCGAATGATTATGTACTTATTTATTTAATTATTTATATATTTACTAACACGAGTATATATGATATTTACTCGTGTTTAACTATGTACATATATAGTATAAGGATATTATTATTTTACGATTAGAGTATTATTATTGTCATGTATTTATTATTTATCTATTTATTCATAAGTGTATGTATGTATTTATTTATTATTTGTTATTTGTTATTTCTTTTAGTATGCCTCGATTTGCATGTTGTATGTTTAGTTATAAGATTATTTAGGAATCTTATTTATGATAATGTATTGATGATGTGAGCACATACCACGAGCATACAACATGTAGAGATATTAGTATTTTACTTAACAGTAGGCTTCGATATAGATATCAGAATCCAAGCTTGCCATAGATGAAACGTTACACTTAGAGCTTAGACCACTGATATGTAAGACTCTCCTTTTTATTTCATCTTTGCTTGACTCCCTGAATGTCGAGTTTAACCGTGCTTTAAACGTAGGACAACATCGGTGGCGTTTCATCGGATCCCTCTGATGTCAGGTTATTTAGTCATGTTTTATACACATGTTTAATAAAAGTACAAGGATGAGATCCCTTATTGGTTTTTGAACTTATGCTCCAGAAATGTATGATATAAGCCTCTTTCCAAAGCTTATTATATAAGCACACATATTTTTACAGATTTCACGAATAAGAGAGTGAGCGGTATGGGATGTATGGACCGCACTAGTACTCCTTCAAACCCTAAGGTAGTGCAGAGTACGAGGGTACTGCGTAACGCAACACATTTCCAGAATTTGTGGCACTAATTTAATTGTTCATTTTGCCACTCGAGTACCGTGGTGGGTGATATATGGAGGATGTGAGGGCATAAGTGTTGTATGTATGAATATGAATATGAGCCATGCATGTGAGCCGACGCTTGTTTAAGTGTATGTATGAATATGAATATGAGTCGTGCATGCGAAACGACACTTGTTAAGTATGTTTTCTTTTTGCCCAATGTAAGGTAATTCTGAAGTTTCTTATATTTTCGTGTGTAATGGAATACCCATTTGCCAGTATATTAGTTATTTTTCGGACCAGTAACATTCGTTACTAACGTTTTTCATATTATATATATAGGTTTCGTGATCTTGAGTCGACTTTGGTGGGAGGACAGAGAAACGCTACACACACTTGAGCTCAGCAAAGTTGATTTTGATTCGTACTTTTATGTATATTTGATATGTTTGGACGTATATTTATGAATGTCTTCCATTCTCATGACGCCAAGCGGGTTGTATCGATCTATTTTATAAATCGAGTCGTACCGATTAACAACTTTAGACATGGCTCTACTCGATCGTAACATTTCTGATTCGGATCTTAAGTGAGCCGAAATTGGGGTGTTACAACCTCCCTCTAGCAAGGTCAATCACCCAGATAGACTTTTCCCTCCACGACTGGGCTTTTGGGACTAGCCCTGGCCCTCGCCGTGACCTCGATTGCCACCGGCGATCACTCCGCCAACCACCACTGCCATCACCTTCCCCTCATCGTGCACCATCGATCCTGACCTGTGGCTACCCTAGCACCGCTGTCATTGCCGTTTTCAAGCAATGGGCACCGACGACCCCATTTATCTGTGTCTATGTCTAGCCCTGGTCGCACATGCGCTCACATCTGTTTGCCCGTGACAATGTCTGCAACCCAGCCAACCCACTTAGCCCAACCCAGAGAGTCAACCCAAATTAAGTTGACTTGGCCCAACTCAGCTGACTCGCCTAGTTGACTCAACAACCATTTTGAGTCATTTTCTTCCCGTTTTCGGTAGTTCCAAACTCCCTATATTAATTTAGATTCATATTCACCTTATTCAGCATATTTGATGTTATGAATGTTTTTATTTATTTTTTATTTCTTTTTCTATTATCTATTTATTTATTCATTATTATTTATTTCTTGTTATTTATATATTTCTCACGTGTGATGCATGCTTATATGATTGTTTATTATTATTGACGTTGAATTCACTTACCACAATTATTTTTATTAATGTTCATTTTTTCTTCATTTATTTACTTATTTGCATATTGAATTGTTAATTTGATCGCACTTATGTTATTATTTATTTATGTTTGAATACATATTCATATATTTGATGATGATATCATTATAATTCGTGATTAATTTTTATTAATTATTTATTTGTTTAGTTATTTACTTATTTATCCATTTAATTATTTATTCAGTTGTTTATTTATTTATTACTTACTATAGTACGTGCTAATATTTATTCACGTTTAGTTGAATATTTATTTACTATTATTTATATTATTATTGTTATTCATGAAGAGTCTTTTATTTATTTTTATGTATTTATTATTCATCTATATATTCATGAGTCTATTTATTTATTTATTTATTAGTTGTCTATTATTTACTATCCATTATTTATTTATTTATATAAGCGTTAAATTTTTTTATTTTTTATTTTTTTTGATGTTTACTCATTCACCTAGTATTTCTATTTGTGGTTCTTTTATTTTTTTGCTTATTTAATTTGTTTATTATCGTTTATTGCTTGCCTATGACTCATTTTGCATGTTGTGTTTGTTGGTTGATCTGTATAGCCTTGTCCTTCGTTATGATGATACTGTTGATGTAGGCACACACCATGACCATGCATCATATAGAGTTTTCTATCTTGTGTTGAGCAGTGGGTTTCATTGTACATTCTAGAATTCGAGCTCGGTGTAGATGTACTATTACGCGTGGAGCTTGGACCTTAGGTCTGTTAGGACTTTTCTCAACTTTATCACTCCAGTCTATTGTAGTTTGATTTCCAAATCGTTAGATGTGTTAAGTGGTTATTTTATTGGACCCCACTTGACATAGGATATATAAATGTGATTTCTTCTATGATTAATAACCCTCGAGGATGAGATCCTTTATGTTGTTTTCGAACTGAGCTCTACTTTACGTTGCTTTTAGAGGTGTCTTCTATTTTTGAGACACCAATAGGGTTGTTTCAATCCGTTTCTTGTTCGAATTTTTTAGATTAATCGATTTAGACGCGACTCAACCTGATCGTCACATTTATAATCTTGTTCTTAGGTAAACTGGATTCGGGGTGTTACATGGATCACCGCTTTCTTGGTCGCTATAGAAGGTAAGTGGATACTACATATTAGGGGTAGTGTCAGTCTGTCGAACGTCAAACAGGACATGGTCCATGTCCATTCAATAAACCTCAGACAAAAATTCGGCCATCTATGGCCAGAATTCTTTGGTCGAGTCAGCTACCACCGTTGGACACAATACTAATTTGGTCAAGATAAAAATTGATTTTCATTCCATATTTATTGTATTATTTAATCATTTTTTCCGTTATAAAAACTAATTTTTCTCCCCAAAATGCTAATATACCTTATTTATATAATCATTATCTCTTTCATTTTTATTAGTTTCTATCATGTCAATTAGCATAAAAATTAAAATTATCTTTCTGAAAAAATATTTTAATAAATATATGTTACATTAACTTTAAAAGTTTAAAATCTAATGTTGTGCTTTAGATTTAATTTCCAATTATAATTTAGTATTGAAGTTTAAAAATATTAATAAAATCATTAGTTTATGATTTTGCCAGTTATTCAATCGGTCATTCGGTCGGACGAAGAAATATTCATATTTGATTTATTTTTATTCGGTTATATTCAATTAGTCAAATTCGGTTACAGACAATTCGAACACGGTCAGGAAATTTATTTGGCCGTCTGTGCCCACCCCTACCGCATATAATGGGCCTTGGGTTCTTTTCAAAATAAATTATCATTTTAAGTGAATTACAAGCCATCTCATATCTCATTTAATAGTTACTATGTAACCTCAATAACAATTATGGACTATAACTATAGGAACACTACATATAAACCTATATCCTATATAATAGGCTTGTAACAATGTCAAACTCCATAAATATAATATTTTCTTTATTCTATCTACGTTAGGTTGCGAAAGGTGATATCTTAATTTGGTCAAAAATATTTAACATTATAATTTATTAATTTTTGTATCATTTATTATTATAAAAACTCTATTGTTTATCATTTTATCATTACTATTCTTTTATTGTTTTGACTGTCAATAAATAGTTAGCGATTAATAAATTTTAAATTGAGATATAAGTCTTTTATGACGTAAAACGCATCAAAGATAACAACTATAGAATCATTTGCACAGTATATTGAATCAAAGATTATAAGTTTAATTAAATAAAATATAGTAATAATCTTATATTTTATCTTCAAAATTCAACATGTCTATAATTTTATTTTCGAAGATCAGCTACCTTTAAAAAAAGTGACTGTATAGGCTTCTATTACTACTATTTTAAAAATAAGAACG
Source organism: Piper betle (assembly GCA_033002965.1). Taxonomy (NCBI): domain Eukaryota; kingdom Viridiplantae; phylum Streptophyta; class Magnoliopsida; order Piperales; family Piperaceae; genus Piper; species Piper betle. Next base: position 27,608 of record JAURVB010002231.1, on the reverse strand, counting down.
GTAGAATTTAATTTATATTTTATTCGGATTTCTCTTGTGAATTCCCTTCCAAGGGACTGTCCAAAATCATCACTACTACTACTTTTTGTCATGGACTCTTTTTTTTCAATTTGTTTTCAAACATTAATCATGGATTTGTTTCGTCTTTCCTTTTTCCATTTCATTAATGTCTTTGGATTTGCTAGGAAGGGGGTTGGCTGTTTCCCTTTTGCGAGGAAGGGGATTTTATCTTTATTTTTTTGTTAATGAGTTTTGTTTTGCTCTAGTCAGGTATTAGCAAGATTTAAGCCTGATGGAGTGATAAGTTTATGAAATATTTATATTTTTTTAGTCTTAAGTGCTTAGTTATGTTTAGTGTTCAAGGATTTTACGAGTTTTTATTGAGTTACTATCAGTTTTTTTAGTTTAGGTGAATTTTTATTTTTTTTAAATATTATTTAATTTAAATTAATTTCTAGAGAAATGGTTGACCAGGAGGAGGAGAAGCGTAAGTTCTTTTTTTAAGTGTCCGTTGAAGAGGGATAAGATGCAGATCATGTCAGGTGATGACTCTCATGTCTCCCTCTGCTGCATTTTTTATTTCTTCATTACTGGCCGAGCGTATGGGGCTGTATTTATTGCTTTTGCCCAACTAAAAGACGAACACACAACTGCACCGTTTGTGGATGCTTTAAAAGAAAATTAAAATTGAACGGCTGATATTTCTTATGGCTTATCTTCGTACGAAGTCAAAGAGCGTTACTTAACACTCATGGCTCATCGTACAATCTCAAATCTAACAGTAAATATTACAAACCATACTTTTAAATACCGGAGTTCTTTTTCTAAATAACAAGTAATTGGTAGATTTAGATTAAGTAGGCTCGCCTAAAATTAATTTGAAATTATAAAGAATGTATTTTATTAGACATAAATAATATAATTTATCGATATTATTTAGTTAAATACCAGTTAAGATAATATAATTTTTCAAAAAAATCTTATCAAAATATCTTATCAAAAAATCAGGTAAGATTTAAAATTGTACCAAGGCCAAAAACATCCTAAATTTGAGTAGAGGACAAGGTAATAACTAATAGGACGAGGTGTATGGGACAATATTGAAAACTATGCTCATGTCACATAATATCGTAGGCTTGTGTCTCTCGGAGACATCTAGTAAAATATCATAATATCATAGGCTTGTGTCATACAACATTTAATACCTAACTGTAAGAGGAAGGATTATTTTTCCAAAATTTATTCTAAAGAGAATCTTTTCTCCCCTTACTTTTAATTAGGTGCAATTATTTAGAAAGGGGTTCTCATATGCGATGCATCTCCGTGCACAATGGTGCCCACTTTAAAAACATTGCTTTTATGGGATGTGTCATGCATTCTTTAGATTATCATTCTTAAAATTAAGATATTATATCAGGAGGGTCACCCTTTTTTTATCTAAAAATTTCCCTCCCAAAAATTTTCTTATCAATCTTGTATATATATATATATTCTTTTTGAATTTTGAGAAAACGATGTTCTTTTATTTTTTGCGCACATTTGTTAGAAAAATATTTTTATTTAATCATACAATACTTTTTTACTTTATTATTATTTTCACTTTATATTATTTTTAAAACTCAATAACCATCCATTAAAAAAATATTCTTTTATGAGTGGGGTTATCTAATGTTTTTTATTTTTCTTATATCTTCATTGATTATTGTACGCCATAGATTGCGCTGGTGATTTGGCTCGTTTAAAACTATGCTACAAACCCTTGTACCATAATATCATAGACTTGTATTGTAACACCTCAATTTGGCCAAAAGAATAAACAGAAATTTGATGTTATAATTCGAAAAGGTATTTGCTAGATTACCAGCATACAAAATTTATGAAAGCGGATTTCCCATGAAGTTTAAGACAGTAACCTTACAGGGCTTACACATATAATGTATGCTGATTATATTACCTTAGGAAGGCTCATGCTCTTAAAGGTCCTAATATTAGTGCTCCAAGACAAAAGAGAGGTAGTGTGAGATCCTTCAAATTAGTCCCACATCTAATACCTACTGGGGTAAGATCCTGTTTATTAGTGAGAATGAGTTGAGATCTTTAATTTTGGTTAACCACTTTAAAGAAATGACTTAGTTTATTACTTTGCGCTTTGGGCAGGGTCGTTACAAATGGTATCAAAGCCATCTTGGTTCCGTATTAGATAGTGGGCTGGACTAAGGACATTGGCTACGCTGTCAGCCACGGGCTAGAGAAGGTCATGGGCTGGGGCTAGCAATGGGCCAAAGTCTGGACTAAGGACATTGGCTAGGCTGCCGGTCACGGGCCAGAGAAGGTCGTGGGCTGGGGCTAGCAATGGGCCAAGGGAAAGGAATTTCGAGGACAAAATTTCCTAATGTAGGTGGATTGTAAGATCACTCAAATTAGTCCCACATCTAATACCTACTAGGGTAAGATCCTGTTTATTAGTGGGAATGAGTTAGAGATCTTTAACTTCGGTTAGCCATTTTAAAGAAATGACTTAGCCCATTATGTTACACTTTGGCCGGGTCGTTACATGTAGAATCTCTCCTACAATAAAAGGGTGACTTTACAAATGCAATGATCACTTTAAACTACACAAAGGCAAATACCTCCAATGTAGCTAAGAGGGTGAGCTTTTCACAATGCGATGCATGATCTGGTTCATATACTTAGTTTCAACCTTTGAGTTTGGTAACTTATTCTTAGATGATGCTGATCTTGCAGTAAAGTAAACGGTAGCACTCAGATTTCGGCTCACTTATGATCCGAATTAGAAATGTAACGATCGAGTCGAGTCATGTCTAAAGTTGTTAATCGTTATGACTTGATCCATAAAATGAATCAACATTGACTTGATGTCATCAACCCGCTTGGTGTCATGAGAATGGAAGATATTCATAAATATACATTAAAACATATCAAATATAAATAAAAGTAAGAATACACAACTACGCTGAGCTCAAGTGTGTGGGGCGTTTATCTGTCCCCTCCCACCAATGCTGACCATCATCATGAGACCTACATATATATATATATATATATATATATATCATATATACAATATGTATATATATGAAAACATCAGTAACGAATGTTACTGGTCCGAAAATAACTAATATACTGGCAATTGAGAATTCCATTACCCACAAAACATATGAAACTTCAGAATTACCTCACACTGGGTAGTAAGCAAACATGCTTAAAGAGGTGTCGGCTTGCATGCACGACTCATATTCATATTCATACATACAACGCTTACGCCCTCACATCCTCCATATATCACCTGCCACGGTAATCAAGTGGCAAAATGAACGGTTAAGTTCGTGCCACAAATTCCGGAAATGTGCTGCATTACGCAGTACCCTCATACTCCACACTACCTCAGGGTTTGAAGGAGTACTAGTGTGGTCCATACATCCCATACCGCTCACTCTCTTATTCGTAAAATTCGTAAAAACACGCGTACTTATATAATAGGCTTAGGGAAGAGGCTTATATCATACATTTCTGGAGCTCAAGTTCGAAAACCAATAAGGGATCTCATCCTTGTAGTTTTATTAAACATGTGTATAAAACACGACTAAATAACCCGACATCGGAGGGATTCGATAAAACACCACCAATGTCATCCTACGTTTAAAACACGATTAAACTCAACACTCAAGGAATCAAGCAGAGGTCAAGTAAGGAGAAAGTCCTACAAACCTGTGGTCCAAGCTTCAAGCGTAATATTTGATCTACGGCGAGCTCGGACTCCGAAACCTACGTCGAAGCCCACTGCTAAGTAAAATACTAATATCTCTACATGATCCATGCTCGTGGTGTGTGCTCACATCATCAATACATCGTAATAAATAAGACTACTAAATAATCTTATAAGCTAACATATAGCACGCCAATCGAGACATAAGAAAGGAAATAACTATTAATAAATAATAAATACAAACAACCATGAAGATAAATAATAAATACACGAAAATAATAATATTTTAATCATAAAATAATAATATCATATACTATATACGTACATGACGAAACACGAGTAAATATTATATATACTCGTGTTAGTAAGCATATAAATAATTAAATAAATAAATAAATAATCATTCGATAAATAAATAAGTAAATAATTAATTAGATAATGTTAATTAATCATGATTAATAATACTCATATCATAGTTGTTCAACACAAATACCTAATTAAATACAAATAAATTATAACATACATGTAACAAACAAATAACAAAATAAATATATAATTAATTATATATAATCTAGTAAACATAATACGACTAATATTAATAAGTAAATATATTATTAATACTAATAAATAATCTTATAAACATCCATCATATACAATAAGCATATAAATGAAATAAATAAATAAGTAAATCAATATATAAACAACTAAAAATAAATAAATAAATAAGTAAATAAACAAATTAATATATAAAAACATTCATAACTTCAAAATGTGCTCAATAAGATGAATATGCATCTAAAATAAGGTCAGGTAGGTCAAATTACCGAAAACGGTCGAAATTAGGCTGAAAATGGCAAACGAGTCAACTCGAGGCGAGTCGGACCGAGTTGAGCCGAGTCGACTCGGTCCGAGTCGAGCTCCTGGGTCGGGTTGACTCATCTAACTGGGCTGGGCCTGAACTGGGTAATGGGCCTAGTCACGGGCCAGATCATGGGCTTGGCTGGTGGACGTAGCAAGTGGACGCGGACGCGATCGCGGTCGCGACACGATCAAGGGCGGACATGGCGCGGACGCGGTGTGGGTAAATGGGTCCATAGCCGGAAAACACCGCCGGTCAGGATCGATCGACCAGGGAGGAGGGGAAGAGGCTGGTGGTGGCGGTCGGCGGAGTCCGGCCGATGGCTCGCCGGAAAATGCCCAAAACAACGGAATCGCCGTCGCAGTCACCGGCGTTGCCAGCGGCGATCGCGGCCACAGCGGTGGTCGTGGGTGGTCTCCAAATGAAGCTCTCGGTGAAGGCAATCCATCTGAGTAGTCGGACCGGCCAGAGGTGGCTCGCCGGCGCCGGAATCGACCAGAAACGGGTGGCGGCGGCGGCGGAAATCGCCTCCAAAAACACTGTCGGCGCCGGCGACTGTGGCATGCTCGGTGTCGATGGTGGGTACGGATGGAAAGCCCGTCGCGAGGCGGTCGAGGGGTGCTGGTCCGGTGGCCAGGGGTGAGTCGGAGACTTGCCAGCGCCAAGCCGAAGTGGCGGCGGCGCTAGGTAAAATGTTAAAAATCATGGAAATCCTTAAGAAATTGGGTTGCTAGGGTTGTGATGGATGGCTCAGATCTTGCCACGTGGCACGATCCGAACGTCTGACAACTCGCTGTCTAGTAGGGCCCACCTATGGGTATATGCAATATACATATGGATGGAAAGCTCAGATCGAGACCGTCCAAAGTCGAAACTAACTCAAGTCCTAAAAGTGACTTGATAAGTGAGCATAGAGGCAAGAAGGCTAAATGGATCTCGAACCCTCAACTCGATCGGGTGAAAACCTGTGACACAATCAAGTTGGGCCCACAGGGGCACGATCCGTTAATCTAAAATCTCTAAGATGCATGTGAATGAGATAGCCAAAAAACCTCCCAACAGATACTACACGCCGCAACGACCTAGATTTAGGCCTAAAACCCTAGCTAAGTCATAAAAAGCATATGTATACCTCGTGTATACACTGATATCTCATACAATACGTGATCATACACTTAAGCTATCATATACATGTCGGGCATACTCAGCCACCATAACATGTTCATATAGTCGTTTGGGCCCATACTCATATAATGAAATCTGGTCTGGCTCGAGCTCACTCAAACTGACTCGAAACAACCCAAACTAGGTAAAAATACAATCGGGTAAAACCATAACCCGAAACTGGGTTTTACAACCTCTACTTCTTATAAAAATTCCGTCCTTTGGAATTTCTCACATCAACTAAGATCGGAAACTCAAATGAAGATATCATTCCTTGGCAAAACTAGAGTCATTGAGCTATAACCTGGATGGTAGTTGTCCCTTGAAAGCTAATTGCACATAGCCCAAAGGGACCAACATGAAGTTGAACTCTGAACACTTACGAACCTTGCTTGTTCCTTATAAATCTGTCTGGACAAAGTACATGTGATTGCATCATCTGGCGAAACATGCCATACATGTCGGAATCGTCTGTCTGCACGACCATACATACTTCAATCATGTCGTTGGACTGACTATCCATGCTTGAATCATCTCGTTGGACTAACCATTCATACTTGAATTGTCCGCTGGACTGACCATGCATACGTGAATTGTCTCGTTGGGTTGACTATGCATGTGTGAATCATCTCGTTAGACTGACTCCTAGGGTCACTACAACTATGAGGACTGAAATGCAATGACCTCAGAGGAAAACTTGGGTTCACCCCTAAGGGTCTACTAGGTGGTCAAATAGGTATTCCTAGGGTATTGTAAGGTACTAGTCTAACCTACATCAAGAAAAACTATCTCGGTGGAAGGTATGCGGCTTAACATCTACCCATGTCTCCATGATCTTCATCAATGTGCAGGATAACTATGTGTACCTCAAGGCACTCTGTTCCAGGTCCTACGTCTATACTAGGGTATCCTGCGAGTCCTGCTAACATATGGTGGACTCTAATACAAAGTAAGGGTATATATTAATGGGTCATATAGTTTACTATTGCGAGTCTAGGTCAAACGCTCAGGTGTCCTTGTAAAAGGAATTAGATTGCTCACTAAGTCCTACCTAACTCAGTCTCAAGTCAAGTATCTCACTCTATTCTATAATGGAACAAGGATAGTTGCTATGACACTACTGTATGCTATGGTTCTGGTAACTATCTACACCACTAACTACTGCTCAAGGGAACTCTCTGTGATGGAATGGTGGCGAGAACACCTGTACATGTACAACATGTCTCAAGGAGTATGAAACATACTCTGCATGAAACTGTAGAGTCTGCATCTCATCTGTAGCTTGTGTGTTGGTCAATGTCTGCTCATCTCAATCATCTGAAAAAAATAATGGTAGGACTGATATATCTGGAAGGGTGAGTAAAAAATGTTCGGCTCCTGTCTAGTGTCTATGGTCGCATGAAAAGAGAAATGATCTCTGTGGAAGACTAGACACACTGCTCCAGGGCTATGACTAGGTAGTGTCTCATCTTCACAAAGTCTGACATCAGGTGTGCTGGAAGAGTACACTAAGATGAGGAAAATCCTACTAGGTAGCACGTCACTCTATCTGTAGTGACATGAGAATCTTTGTCTGAGTCACAGTGGGGTAATGAAACTCTATATAAGATATTGGGTAGCTCAAAAATATAGGTAGATACATGGACATGTCTCTCTAAGATTATCATAATTGAACTCCTCCACAGGTGGCCAGCCTATGGAATAGCCAATCAACGACGAGTCTACAAGACGGCTTCTAAGTGACTCTAATTCAATCAACTAACAGTAGGCATGTGTTTCTCGATACCATACTAAGCCACGCACTTCTAAACGGATGGGGTTCAAACGACCCAGAGAACCACTATCTCCCCTTGAGTCAGACAGGGACTTATATTGAGTGTTTGCACACGTGTCTCATCCGCTCTTAAGTGGTGTGTGACATGCCGTCCCGTACCGATTTGTAGCACAAATCTTAACTCACATGACTACTATCGTTGTGGTAGACTCTCAAGAAAAGCAATAGGTCAAGATGAGCATACACTCATGTCCTTCTATTAGATCTGCATGGTCTGGTCTGATTGACGTCACTGTCTCGCGTTACTCCCAAACTAGATAAAGTTGTCTCCTCCAGACTGGTCTACCATAGGCTACCTGCAATGTAAGCTCAAATAGTACCATGAAGGTACCTCCTATACTCGGGCAAAAGCTCAATCCTACGGCTTAAGGTAAGGACCTAATCATGCTGGCAAAGTACAAGGAAATCACTGTCTCCCTAAAGGATATTCTCTCAGTGAACCCACCATCTAAGCCAAAGGCTCTAATATGAGTCAAACTCCTCTCGCTGGAAGAAGTCACACTACACGTCCGACCATTTGTAAATCCTCAAATCTACATACCTTGGCTATATCCCATACATATACTGTCATACTGATTGAACAAGATGACCCAAATGGTCATCCATCTTGAGGTCATAGTGCAATGTTCTCTTACTTTGTCCATATACATGCTTATAAGATTGTCACTGACATTGTTTGATGATGCTAGTGTGCAATAAAGATCTGACCTAAGGATGTCAGGTCAAGAAGATGATATGTAAGATGGTTGGCGAAGTTGATCATGTGACATCACTTCAAAACAACTCCAATGCACTTAACTTTCATCTAACCAGCTGATGCTACAATAGCTATATCTTGTCCTCTGAAACAACTCTAGTGCACCAAACTTTCATCTGTACATCTGATGGTACCATACCTATCCAGCTGATGTTACCATACCTATATCTTGTTCTCAATCTCAAGCCCTACTCTGCTCTAAATGCTCTGATATGCGGTCTCAATGTAAAGCTAAGATCAACCTCAAAAAGTCCTCCTGTAGGATGAGGTAACTACTTGACCTTTTCTTTCACAATAACTGCTCACTCAGATGGTGGTAGTGCATCACAGATGATGGTTGTGCATCACATATGGCGGTAGTACACATTCAGTCGGCAATAGTGCATCACATGTCGATGGTAGTGTATCACGGACTGCGGTAGTACACATTCGGTCGATGGTAGTGCATCATGGACGACGGTAGTATTCCTCAGACGGTGGTTGTGCAACTCGGAAAGTGGTAGTGCACATTCAGTTGGTGGTAAGGCATTACGGTCAGTGATTGTGCTATTTGGACGGTGGTTGTTCAACTCATACGGCGGTTGTACTACCCGAATAGCAATTGTGCTACTCAAACAATGGTTGCATTATCCACCTGTTGAAGATGTGATCATAATAATGTACTTTTGTGAACCCATTACTGTCTCTGCATGTCTTCCTCCATGTATCTCTCTCCAGAGGTAGTAATTATGAACTCCATTCGGGTTATCTAATCATGCGTGATTGATCCAGAAGGGGTCTAGATCATAGTGGTGACATGTATGATGGTGATCATATGTTGAGCCTACATTATCTCTTGCAATATTGGGTGACTGCTCCCATACGCACTGACTTGGTTCTCAATATCATTCACTGATCTAGCCCTGGCAAATCAAGTGAAATCCAGTCAATCGTCTAAATCCATGGTCAGAGGCAATCACACTCATCAGCTGTATGTCCATGCCTCTATCTAATGATAAGTAAACAATAGTGTTGCTTGCACAACTATACACTAGTGGAGTAGTGGGAGGTGGTGAAGTAACCATGAGACTGTAGATCCACCTCATTACTCATCCTTATCCACTGTTATCTCCTGGAAGTGGCCCATCAAAGTCATCTGCCCCAACTCTCATATATGCTCTAAGTTTTTCAAGTGCTTGAGTTGATCTGTTGGCATATGGACATCCTTCATCCACAAGGATATGTCTTAAGGTCTAAGTTCTCCAAGGTAGACCTCAAATTATGCCTAATTGATTTGTTTAAGGCACTCAATCCTAACAGATATGCTTAAGGTACTAAATGGTCCATGCTCATGTGTCAAGTAACTATGGGAGTATCTCCATACTCTAAGCTCTCTACTGATACTATTTTATAACTCTTGTCTCCCAATGTACACTATGTCCTAATGAAGGACTAATGTGATGACCTGCAAAAGACGGGCAAGTACTGCAATGTGGACGCCAAAGTTCTAGGTACTCTTGGTCACCATCCAACTCAACTCCAGCTAATTGAGCATGTGGACACTTAAGTCGTCCAAATATCTAATACGAAATAAAGGAAAGACTTGTTTCTGAGCTTATAATAACATTCCTGTGAGATACATACTACATCTACCGAAGTCAAGATCACAGATCCATTTCATAACTTCTTTAACTGTAATGTTGAAATGTCCACTGCTTAGGTCTAATTGAGCATACCATATGAGATCATAAGAACAAACACAAAAGGAAATACTTGTCGGCTTGGTTAAGGACAACTCCACACACTTGGCTCAAAACAAAACTCTTCCATCTCAATCGACCAAGACATGGCTCTGATACCAAACTGTAACACCCCAATTTCGGCTCACTTAAGATCCGAATCAAAAATATTACGATCGAGTCAAGTCGTGTCTAAAGTTGTTAATCGTTACGACTCAATCCATAAAATAGATCGATACACAACTATAAATCGTTACGACTCAAATATAAATAAAAGTAAGAATAAACAACTACGTTGAGCTCAAGTGTGTGTAACGTTTAACTGTCCTCCCACCAATGCCAACTCATCATCATGAGACCTACATATCTATATATATATGAAAAACGCTCAGCAACGAGTGTTACTAGTCCGAAAAATAATTAATATACTGGCAATTGAGAATTCCATTACCCACAAAAACATATGAAACTTCAAAATTACCTCACACTGGGCAGTAAGCAAACATGATTAAAGAGGTGTCGGCTCGCATGCACGACTCATATTCATATTCATACATACAACGCTTACGCCTCACATCCTCCATATATCACCCGCCACGTTACTCAAATAACATAAGAAACGGTTAAGTTAGTGCCACAAATTTCAGAAATATGCTGTACTACGCAGTACCCTCATACTCCGTACTACCTCAGGGTTTGAAAGAGTACTAATGCGATCCATACATCCCATACCGCTCACTCTCTTATTCGTAAAATTCGTAAAAACACGCGTACTTATATAATAAGCTTTGGAAGATGCTTATATCATATATTTCTAGAGTTAAAGTTCAAAAACCAACAAGGGATCTCATCCTTGTAGTTTTATTAAACATGTGTATAAAACATGTGTAAAACACGACTAAATGACCCGACATCCGAGGGATTCGATAAAATGCCACCAATGTTGTCCTACATTTAAAACACAATTAAACTCAACACTCATGGAATCAAGCAAAGGTCAAGTAAGGAGAAAGTCCTACGGACCTGTGGTCCAAGCTCCAAGCGTAATATTTGATCTACGGCGAGCTCGGACTCCGAAATCTACGTCGAAGCCCACTGCTAAGTAAAATATTAATATATCTACATGATCCATGCTCGTGTTATGATGCTCACATCATCAATACATCATAATAAATAAGACTACTAAATAATCTTATAACCGAACATATAACACGTCAATCGAGACATAATAAAGGAAATAACTAATAATAAATAATAAATATAAACAACCATGAAGACAAATAATAAATACACAAAAATAATAATATTTTAATCATAAAATAATAATATCATATATTATATACGTACATGACGAAATACGAGTAAATATTATATATACTCGTATTAGTAACCATATAAATAATTAAATAAATAAATAATCATTCGATAAATAAATAAGTAAATAATTAATTAGATAATGTTAATTATTCATGATTAAAAAACTCATATCATAGTTGTTCAACACAAATACCTAATTAAATACAAATAAATTATAACATACATGTAACTAACAAATAACAAAAAAATAAATAATTAATTATATATAATTTAGTAAACATAATACGACTAATATTAATAAATAAATATATTATTAATACTAACAAATAATTTTATAAACATCCATCATATACAATAAGCATATAAATGAAATAAATAAATAATAATGAATAAATAAATAAATAAATAAACCAATATATAAACAACTAAAAATAAATAAATAAATAAGTAAATAAACAAATAAATATATAAAAACATTCATAACTTCAAAATGTGCTCAATAAGATAGATATACATCTAAACTAAGGTCAGGTAGGTCAAATTACCGAAAGCGGTCGAAATTAGGCTGAAAATGGCAAACGAGTCAACTTGAGTGAGTCGGGCCGAGATGAGCCAGGAGTCGACTCGGTTCGAGTCGAGCTACTGGGTCGGGTTGACTCGTCAACTGAGCTGGGCCTGAACTGGGTAATGGGCCTGGTCACGGGCCGGATCATGGGCTTGGCTGGTGGACGACGGAAGTGGACGCGGAAGCGGTCACGGTCGCGACGCGACTCAGGGGCGGACATCGCGAGGACGCGGTGTGGGTAAATGGGTCCGTCGCCGGAAAACATCAGCCGGCGGCACGGTTGTGGTCGACGCCGGTCGGGATCGAAGGCCAAGGAAGAGGGGAGAGGCTGGTGGTGGCGGTCGGCGGAGTCCGGCCGGTGGCTCACCGGAACACGCCCAAAACAACGGAATCGCCGCCGCGGTCGCCGGACGTAGCCAGCGGCGATCGCGGCCACGGCGGTGGTCGTGGGTGGCCTCAAAATGAAGCTCTCGGAGAAGGCAATCCATCTGGGCAGTCGGACCGGCCGGAGGTGGCTCGCAGGCGCCGGAATCGACCGGAAACCGGTGCTGGCGGCGGCGGAAATCACCTCCAAAAACACTGTCGGTGCCGGCGACTGTGGCGGCGCCGGTGTCGATGGTGGGTACGGATGGAAAGCCCGTCGCGAGGAGGTCGAGGGGGTGCTGGTCCGGTGGCCGGCGGATGAGTCGGAGACTCGCCGGCGCCAAGCCGAAGTGGCGGCGGCGCTAGGTAAAATGTTGAAAATCATGGAAATCCTTAAGAAATTGGGTTGCTAGGGTTGTGATGGACGGATCGGATCTTGCCACGTGGCACGATCCGAACGTCCGACAACTCGCTGTCTAGTGGGGCCCACCTACGGGTATATGCAATATACATATGGATGGAAAGCTCAGATTGAGACCGTCTAAAGTCGAAACTAACTCGAATCCTAAAAGTGACTCGATAAGTAAGAATAGAGGCAAGAAGGCTAAATGGACCTCGAACCCTCAACTCTATCGGTTGATAACTTGTGATACAATCAAACTAGGCCCACAGGGGAACGATTCGATAATCTAAAATCCCTAAGATGCATGCAAATGAGATACTCTGAAAATCTCCCAACAGATACTAAACGCCGCAACGACCTAGATCTAGGCCTAAAACCCTGGTTAACTCATAAAAATCATATGTATACCTTGTGTATACACTAATATCTCATACAATACGTGATCATACACTTAAGCTATCATATACATGTCGGGCATACTCAGCCACCATAACATGTTAATACGGCCGTTTGGGCCCATACTCATAATATAAAATCTGGTCTGGCTCGAGCTCACTCGAATCGACTCGAAACAGCCATACAATACAGCGGATAAAACCCTAACCCGAAACTGGATTTTACATAAACACTAAGTCGTGGCTCCTATTCCACATACCCCGCAAACAACAATTAAATACACAGAGAGGCATCATCGCATGTCAGGGCATCAAACCCTAACACTTGGTCTTCACGTTGACCCTTCAAGCAGCATGATCCATAAGCTTCTACGGTCCACGATCCTCAGTTACACACACACACACACACGTGCATCCAAATACATCTTGTGTACCTTAACTGCTCCTTGTAATGTTACGAGACTTTGAGGTGTATACACCCTACACTCGATTGTTAGAATGACTCAAAGCTAACACTTTGCCAAACGATAATAATAATACAATAATAAGTCACAAACTATACGTAGCATATCAAGTACGCGAATATAGGCTTTAAAGCACCTGGCCATTATATATACATCACGTAACTGTAGTTCCCAAAATACGTAAGTTCAAAAATCCTGAAATATATAAGTTATACAACCCAAATACATGGATCTGATAAAAAACTCAACACAATACAAACACATGTACCATCTCCCGCTATAAGCCTACTGATTTGTCCACCTACATCGGTCACAGACATGCGTACACACTTATATATACATAAGAAAAATAATTAGTAATAAAACAAGTTTGATTACTGGTTCGAAAATAACTACTGATAAAATAATGTTGGCCTATGAATATCTTAGTACTCACAGGAAATCATAATACTTCTAAAGTACATCACAAGGTAGTAAGCTTAAGCCGACACGGTTGAATATCATAAAAATGTCAGATCAAATCAACGACTTCATACTTACATGCATACATATTTACACTCAAACCCTCACACCCTTTATATATCGCCCGCCACAGTACTCAAGTGTCTCAGAATAATACTAGTGTCACGATTTCTAAAAATATGTTGTATTCACAGTACTCTACTTACATTACACTACTTTAAGGTGAAAAAGACAACCAGTGCAATTCATAAGTACCCATACCACTCACTCTTATATTGGTGAAAAGCATAAAAATTTGAATATACTAATATAGATTTTTAAAAGTGTGTTGTATTCACAATACCCTACTTACATTACACTACTTTAAGGTGAAAAAGACAATTAGTGCAATTTATAAGTACCCATACCATTCACTCTCATATTGGTGAAAACCATAAAAATTCGAGTATACTTATATAATTGACTGAGGTAGCGGCTTATATCATAAGTTTGTTGGATCTTTCATCTCGAAAACCATCAAGGGATCTCATCCTTGAATTTTTGTTAAACTACAAAAATTTTGGGTAAATGGCTCCGAATCAGAGGGATCCGATAAAATGCCGATGACACCATCCTATGTCTAAAACTCAGAGAAAACCTCACTCATGGATCTAAGCATAGATAAAGCAGAAAAATCCTATGAACTTCGATGAGTTAAGCTCCTTGTATTAACTTGGCGAACTCACTCCACGTACCCTAGCAAAGAGATGAAACTCAAATCATGATCGGATCGCATCTGCATGTAAAATAAAGCAACACCTCCACTCATACATGACTCAGAAAAAATTGTTGCCTCCACACATGTGACTCAGAAAAAACTTACTTACCTTAATTATCTTACTTATTGGAGTGTTAAACTTCATTAGGTAACCTTAGTTATTGGTGTTGCAAGTATCATTAGTGAAAAATCTCATACCTAAGGTTTTGTCAAACGAACTTAATGGGACAAGTTTTTAAACAAGCCAAATGGTGTCCAAATGGGTTGAAATATAGACCAATTGGCCCTAACACTCTAACGGGTTGTTGTAAAAATTACCAAATTTCAGCCCATAGGCCAACATGGTAAACAAGGCCTGCTAAGGTGGGGCTAAGGTGCTGGGAATAGTATTCTTGGGCCTCGTACCAATTTTACTAAGTGTAGTTCATGGGCTTGGAGACTTCAAATGGGCCTGGGAAAGTAAGTAATGCTAGAAAACACAATGGGCTTGAATTCAACAAGATTTGAGGTCCAAAATCCAAGTATTTGACCCTAAGTGGACTTTAAAATGGGAGGTATTGACTAAGTCATTTCTGGAACTGGGTAGACCTATTGGGCTTGGCAAAATTCTAACACAAGATCTATTGAACTAAATACTCACAAATTTTAATATGGTGTTCTAGGGACAAAACGTAAAGTGTGGGTTAAATTTTATCAAATTTCATTACCATTTGTATAGGTTTTTAATTTTACATCCAAAGTTAGAGATCTAGGGTTTCACCCTGCATTCCTACGCACGCTGAAAAATCTATCACTAACCACCTAAATTTTTATATATTTTATTAAATTCTGTTAATTAGCTCAGAATGGATCACAAACTTATCGCATGGCAAGGCATACCGACATCACAGTATACACGCTAAACAATTAGGGGTTTTGTTCATACCTTTTAAGTAGTTATCTTAGTGTAAAAGATTTACATGAACAAGACCACACACATATGAACAAGAATGCATAAAGTGGGCATCATCATCAATCTGCATCAAGGTGTGAGAATTGGGGAAATGTTCAACTAGGGTCACCGGGACCTTGAAGCTTCCATATTTCACCAAGTTTGGGACCTCTACTCTATCATACAAGTCATATCAAGTGAAGCAATAGACATTAAAGTTGTAGATCATTGGCGTCATAAACACAACAAATTAAACAGAAAACAAAAAAGACTTCTAGAACATTGAGCACCAAGCATTTAAAAATATGTAACAATTAATTTACACACGAAACAATTATGGAACTACACCATATTTACTTCTAACTCAACCATATACAAGGGGAAAATCATAAACAAATGCAAAGCATGCAGCGACCTAGGCAGATCTAGCACCAAACACACACAATAAGAAAAGAGGGGAAAAGGGCTTACCTCTAACAAACCAAGATAAGGTCTCTTCGGGTTTACCCAAAATCTACAACCCTAGGCCTTGGCTAGGTTTGGAGAGCTTGAGTGTAAACCCGTGACTCGAGTCGGAGTTTTTACGGGAGTGAACCAGTCGGTTCAACCGTCTGTTCGAGTCGAGTCAGCTTCATGGACCGTGCGCTGAGTTGAGGCCAGCTGTGAGTTATGAGCGATTGAGGGTCATGTATGCTCAATTGTACGATGACAACGTCTAAAAGATGATGAAAAATGGGTTATCAAGTATATGAAGGTATGCAGTATTGATTGTTATTTTTATTTAATCGTAGAATAGTTTTAGGGCCGAATGACGAATTAGGACGCGATATAGGTGAGTTTGGGTGGGTTATTAGTTATAGAACATATCATTTGGATGTTGTTGTGTTTGTTTTATTTTATGAGATTTTTCCATATTTTTTCTAGATTTTTTAGGATTTATTACTAACTAGTTATTATTTTGACACGAGTAGGAATCGAGTCAATACTTATTTACGATTTTGCCATTGGAGTATTACACCTCCTTTCCCGACACCTTCCTCACCCCAAACCCTTGCCACCACCACCACTATGGTCACCGACGCCCCACTGCCGCCGATCAACGCCTCCCCGCCCCGCCGTGCAGTCGCCGTGCCGCCACAACCCACCCCAGCCACCGTCTCACCGCCACGATGCCGGAATCGCCCCACAAGCCGCGACGCCCCCTCCCTCGTCGATTCGCCACCATTCTGGGCCGCGCCGCCACCACGGTGACCCTGACGACCACCCCCTCACCGTTGCCAACATTTCCCCCATCATCCCAACCACCGTCGAGGCCGGCTATGGCCCCGATCAGAGCACGCCGCCGCCGTCGCCCGTTTTCGACGTCATCGCCGACAGCCATCGCTGCCCCGACTACCCTGTTTGACACCACCATTGGACCAAGCTCGTCGAGTTAGTGCCGACAGACCCCCTGATTGCCCCGTCCAGAATCATCACCGGAAAACCACCGGAATCAGCTGGAAAACTGCCGACACTCGCCGAAAAAACCGCCAGAACCGCCGAAAAATTGGATTCGTGGGAAATTTGTCGGATCATCTGCAGAACACACCCGGTCCAATCTGATCGAACTTCGGATGCCGCTAGGTGCCGAATTCGAGTTTCGAGTCACAAAACGGAAACCCTAGCCGTTGCCGATTTTCTACGACACGAGGTATAATTTATTTTAACTTAATTATTTGAAAGTATTGATTATTAGAATTACATGCTAGGATTGGTGAATTGTGTGTTATAATAATATATATAAATGTAGATTTGATTAAGGATAAAATATGAAATTTGTTTGATTGAGTGGTGTTAAAAATGGAGGCTAAGAAACTAATTAGGGTAACTAGGTAATTATCATGATCTAATGCAAACTAGCCTAAGTAGACTTGCTAGAATTGATATAGGTTGATGTGTGTTGATTGATGTGTGATTGTGTTGATTGTGTGTGCATGCTATAGGATGTGTGATTCATCATGCGGGCGTTAGTTTTTAGCTTGATTGTGTAGGTACGGTGTAGGAGCTCGCCACCTAGGCACGTGGACCAGTTTGGAGCTTCTACCAGGTCCGTTTAAGACCCGTTCTCTGATTTATGTTATTCTATTGTGTATTTGATTTATCATATGCAGGACGAGTTAAGTGGCATTTTATTAGATCCCACTTAACTCGGGCCATTTAGCCAACAGTTCTTTTTCGGATTAATAACCCTCGAGGATGAGATCCCTCCAGTTTATTTTTGAACTTCAAATCCAACTCACGAAGCCTTCAGGCCTATTGTATAAATCCCAACCTAGGCCTATATATATATAGTTTTCACGTTTTCGGTGAGAGATGGAATGAGGGTTACTGACGGCCACGCCTTCAGATAGGGCATGTGCTCGGAAGAGCAGGCTCTGGAGCTGGGGAGAACCCACTTCGTTCCCGAAGGATCCGGACAACTCCACCTTTGAGTTCCTCAAACCCGGAGAAGTGTGGAGGTTTACGGGTACTGCAATGCAGCGCATGTCTAGACTTGTGGTTCAAAGGGTACTGAACGCGATTGCCTGAGAGTGCTCGGCCTTTGTGCTCAAGGCCAGGAGTAATATGGAAGGTGAAGAGGGCGGTAAGGAATGAGATTTGATGCGAGAAGCGATAGAGAAATGGCCAAGGTATGAGAATGAGAAAGAAAGGGGGACGCTGTCAACCCGAGGGCGACGGCCCGACTGCGACAGCTCCCGTATGTGCCCTGATGAGAGTTCTTGAGGAAGTATATGGTTTTGATTCAACGGGAGAGTTTGCTCTCCTGTGCCAGATTGATATTAGTTATTTTCCGGGCCGGTAACACTCGTTACTGACGGTTTCTATATATATATGTAGGTGAGGAATGCGAGCAATGAAAGCTGTCGGGACTGCGGAGGAACAGCACGGAACCGCGCACACATGTACCTGCCACGTGTAAAGTATAATGACGGTGTGTTATCGCTACGTGAATGATAATTTCGATGTGTTTGCTTGAATGAATTGCTTGTTATGAAACGAACAGATCAATGTGAATGAGTAGGGAGCCTTGGAGTTCAGACTCGGCTCAGGTGAAATACAATGAGATAACGATTGAATGTCATGGTAGATTGTTATGTTTTGTCGTATTTTGATAAAATATTTATATACCTTTGTTGTGGACAGGTTGGCCCTTATTGCTCTTTTAGAGGAAACTCTGTCCGTTTTTGCGTAATAGTATATATTTTCTTTTGGTTTCTCATTTATTGTTTTGTCTTGTTTTGCTTGTACATCATAGCATGCATGTAGGACCGCGTTAGAACCCAATCGTTCTCATTCATGCATTTCATGTTTGCATCTCCATCTTGAGACGCCGAGAGCAGATCCGGGTCGGCTTAACCGAACCTAGTAGATTAGCGAACGGTTCGGTCGCCGGTGACATTTCCGGGTCGGTTCACGGGTGAGCCGAAATGGGGTGTTACATGAAGGGAGCTGGAAGAAGTCAAGAAAGGAAGAGGAGTGACCAAAGAAAGAGAGAAGGGTAGGAGGAGATGAGAAAAAGTGTGAAAAGGGGGAAGGAGAGGGCGGTTTTACATGTGTCTCTTTGGAGACATCTAATAAAAGTATAATATTATCAAGAGCAGATTTGTTTATATTAAGTTTATTATTAGTTTAAACCACTACAGTTAGTAGAGTATGAAAAAATTAACCGTAACAAGCAGTTAAATTCCACTAATTGTAGTAATTTAGACTAATAAGAGGGTTACTACAACAAGTTTATTTGTAGCATTTGTTATAGTAAATCCCCTCTCCAAAACATCATAGGTCTGTGTATCTTCGGAGACATCTGATGCACCTCACCCACCCTTTTCTTGGTCTCTCTAGTAGGTAAGCGGATTCTATATATAATAGGCATCCTCAAAATAAATTGTCATTTTAAGAGAATTACACCTCGTATAATAACTACTATGCAATCTAAATCCCAGTGTTGAACTAAGATTAGGAACACTACAATTCTATGCCCTGAATGATAGGCTTATTACAATATCAAACTCCATAAATATAATAGTTTCCCTATTTTATATATCTTAGAAACTATCTTCATTTACTCAAAGAAATTTATTATTATTATTTTCTAACTTTTATATCTTTTATTATCATCATGACTTTTAATATTTATCGGCCTATTTATCATTACCATTCTTTTATTGTTTTGACCGTCAATAAATAATTAACAATTGGTGAGTTTTAAAGTAAGATATAAGTATTTTATGACATGAAAACTCCATCAAAGATTACAATTATAGAGTCACTTGCACCATTGATTGCATGGAAGATTATAACTTTAATTAAATTAAATATAGCAATAATGTTAATTTTTTGTCTTCAAAATTCAACATATCTATAATTTTATTTTCAAAGATCAACAGCCTTTAAGAAAAAAGTGACGGGGGATAGACTTCAACAATTGCTATTTTAAAAATAAGAAAGGTGCTGTTTAATTCATATTTTGTTCTGATTTCTCTGGCGAATTCCCTCCGAAAGGGGCCGTCCAAAATCTTCACTACTTTTATTTTCATCGTCGACTTTTGTTTTTTTCAATTTTTTTCAAGCGTTGATCATGGACTTCGTTTCGTCTTTCTTTTGATATATGATTAATGTCTTTGGGATTTACATGGAAGGGGGTTAGCTGTCTCCCCTTCTGACCGATTATCAATCTACTGCAACTTTTTTGTTTTCTTCTTTAATAAAATGAAGGTAAAAACAATTTATTTTTATTTTTAATTTTTTTGTCAGTGAATTCATTTTCAGCATAGAGCTAACCATCTCGTTACTTGTTGCATATTACATTACCATGAAGAAATTTGATGAAAATAATAGAATATGCATTTGTATGAACATAGAAAAAATGCGATTTTTTCTACCTAATTTCTTTGAACAAAATAAAAAAAAGCAGCTGCTAGAGGAGGATTAAAGAGTTATGATGTGTGAATGGTGGAGTATGAAATTATCACCCCTTCAATGACTAGTTTAAACACTAGTTTGAAAGTACTGTGGTCTGTGCCTCTAGTAAGATAGGGAGGCCAACATATAATTGTCTTGACAGATCACCCTCCATAATCTTGGAACAAGCATTCATCTCACTCGTACAAACCTGCCATCACCTCAACCTCCTCCTACCAGTCCATGCCCAGGTTGTAACCCACGGCCTGGAGCACAGCCAGTATGTAGCCCCCAAGCTGGTCGCGGCTGCGGCCAACTGCGGCAGCATTGAATATGCACGCCAACTCTTTGATCAAATTCCCAACCCAAATGTTTTCCTATGGAATGCCCTGGTCAGAGGCTATGCTACTAACCAACTTCACCGTGAGGCAATCCTTGCCTTCCGAAGTATGATGAGATGGGGTGTTAAGCCCAATGACCACTCGTTTCATGCTGTCATTAGATCATGCTGTGGTGCTGCTGCCGCCAGTTCCACCATTGTGGGAGGGGTGCATTGCTTGGTGTTGAAGAGTGGGTTTATGTGGAATGAGTTTGTTGGGACTGGGCTCATTGAGCTGTATGGTCAGTCCAGGGATATGGGTTCGGCTTATGGAGTGTTTAGTGAAATGTCTACCATGAATGTGGTAGCCTGGACTGCGGTTGTGAGTGGTTATATTTTGTGTGGTGATTTGGTCCTTGCCCGTGGCGTCTTTGATCGGATTCAGGAGCGGGACGTGGTGGTTTGGGGCACCATGATTTCGGGGTATGTTGAAGCTGGGGACATGGCTTCTGCTAGGTGCTTGTTTGATGGAATGCCCAAGTCGGATAGAGATGTGATGTGCTGGAACATCGTATTAACAGGGTATGCCAACAATGGTGACTTTGAGGAGAGTGAGAAATTGTTGGGAGAGATGCCCCATAAGAATGTTTATTCGTGGAATGGACTCATGGCAGGGTATGCAAAGCATGGGCTCTTCTTGGAGGCTTTTGGTGTTCTTGATCGGATGCTGTCCGAGGGGAATGTTGCTGCCAATGAATACACAATCGTGATGGTGGTGTCAGCTTGTGCAAGATTGGGCAGCCTTTGTACAGGGCGCAGGGTGCATCTTTATGCACAAAGCAATGGTTTTGGGGGTAATCTTTATGTCAACAATTGCTTGATAGACATGTACGCCAAGTGTGGATGCATCGAGGCTGCAATGCTTGTTTTTAAAGCCATGGGGCACAAAGATTTGGTTACATGGAATGCTATGGTTAATAGTTTGGCCATTCACGGCAGAGGGGATCAAGCTTTGGACACTTTTATTGAAATGAAGAGAGCTGGAGAGAAGCCTGACTGTATCACATTTGTGGGGGTCTTATCGGCTTGTGCTCATATTGGACTGGTGGAAACTGGGTTCTCCTACTTCCAGGAAATGATTGATCACTACTCCCTCATCCCTCAGATTGAGCACTATGGATGCATGGTTGATCTACTAGGTCGAGCTGGACAGCTTTTTGCTGCCATGGACTTTGTCAAGAGCATGCCCATGGAGGCGGATTCAGTTATTTGGAGTACTCTTCTGGCAGCTTGCCGAGTTCACAAAAGTCTAGAGTTGGCAGAATTTGCACTCAAACAGTTGATACGTCTTGAACCAACCAATGTTGCAAACCATGTTCTCCTTTCTAATATGTATGGAGCTCTTGGCCGTTGGGAAGAAATGGCCATGGTGAAATTGATGATGAAAGATGTAGGTGTGAAAAAGTTACCAGGCAGTAGTCAGATACAGGTAAATGGGGGAGTTGCACAGTTCTTTTCTTCAGATAAGAATCATTCGAGGGCGAATGAGATATATGAGGCTTTACATGGGCTCAATTCTCTCTTGAAGTTGGTTGACAGCAATATCTATGATCATTTGATGGGCTTCTATATAGAAGTGTATTTAGATTTAAGTCTTACCAAATAAGATGACATTCAAAAAATTACGGCAGCAAATGAAGACCAGAGTAGGATCGACAAAATGAGCTAAAATGCATGTGCCTGTGACGATTCTCTTGTATATCTTCTGTCTGGTCACTACCATGAAAGAGCTCTTGGCGGTTACTTCTACCTCTTATTGTGAACTTGTATATGGGCTTTAAGCTCTGCCATATTTTTACAAGCCAGAACTCCCAACGTTGATAGATCTTAGCAAAAGGCAAGTGCCACTTAGCCAAGATCACAGACAGCTTTAGGATCTTGGACAGGCAGTTGGCTTCGATAGCATAATGATGCTAGTCTTTTGCATAGGCCTCGCAAATTCCATCCACATTTTCTCTTTTGCATAGACTAGGTTGCTACCTCAGGTATCCTCTCGTTGGCCTGTTGCTATTAAATATAAAATAAGAGACATAGATATGTACACGTCCTACCAGGTTGAGGGTTTACACTTGTTAGCAATGAACAATCTTCTGCAAATACTGGACCTGGATAGTGCAACTCATAATGTGGTTTGAATTTGTTTCCACCAATGACATCTGGAGATTGGTGATTTACGCAGGGATGCATTTATATTCATGCATTTTGATGTTGCAAATCTATTGATCTCTATATGTATGTTTGAAATTCTTATGGCATTTATGATCTTTAAGTAGTGATGGTTAAAGCTTAGAATTCTCCTGGAGAATCTTAATTTACTCGAGCTGAAAATTTCTACCATTATAGGTCCCAAACGTGTTTGGAACAGCCGGTTTGCTGCCTTCAATTTTCCAGAACTATATGTGGTCATTATGGATGGTTACTTCGCTAACTAAGTTAAAAAGGCATACATTAACATATGAGAGCTTCCCTCTGAGTTGAGTAAGAAAACCGAAACTTGCAACTCCAACATTTGCATAAAATTCAGAAGAAAATAAGGAGACATTTGATTCATTTTACAAACATAGCGACTTGATCTTGTGACTATTTTACTTCCTCAACAAATGGGACAGGTAGTTGAAATGTGAAACAAAAAGAACAGCCGAGCCTCTAACATTAGTAGTCCTGGTCAACATAGATCAATCATCCATGGTAATAGCTCATAACGCTGTAAATAGCCTGAATCAAACTGAGGACTAAAAGGATGGAAGCAGTAACAAGTGCAGTGATAGTCCCTTGATTCTTCAAGAGATTCTCTTGCAAGCTCCGCCACCACTCGCGTCATCACCACTTCCATTTCTTCATCTTTATGCTGGGATATTCGTTGATTGAATCTCGTATCTTGCACAAGTTACTTGAATGATCAAAGAAGACATTCTTTGACATCTCTTTAACATGACTATCACTGATTTTGCGCAGTAACATCTTCAGCAGAGCTGATTAGCCCCTTCATGAATGCAACATAGGAGCACCCCTCTCGGCGAGCAGTCAGGTGGACGCACTCAAAAGCAATTGCATTGAGAAAGTATGGCTCAGTCATACTTTCAAACTTGAGAAGAGGAAGACTTGGTAATCCTCTATCAAAAGAAATGTCTCTATTATTATCATCTTTAAATACACTAAATTTGACACCAGCACTTAGCAGCTTCCTTGCAGATTTAACTGCAATAGCAGGTTTATGATCTGTCTCTGATATTGGAAGAAATCGCTTGGCCATTACCTTCCTTGATACACCCAAAGATGCAATCCTTGTCCTGGTGTCATGTTTGGGAAAGGCTCGTTGCAGGACAGAAAATTGAACAGAAGGGCATGAACATAAGCCTCATTCTGCCAAAGAAAAGGAAAATGACGGAACCATGAAATTGCAAGAAATACCCACAGTCAAATTTATCAGGAAGAACTTCTCAATGCAGTATAATTGACATTACCTGTTGAGACAATTGATCAGTCTCTACAGTAATTAGTCTCTCAATGACAAATGTTGGGCAATGCTTGATTACTGAAGATGGGATCCTGTTCATCACAGCCATCCCAACCTTTGGACAGACCACGCATGAATTCGTAGACGAAAGATCCATCAAAAACCATGAGCTGCTTGAATCGATCCCTGTTCCCCTTCCGTTCCTCGCCTAATTACTGGTAAGACTCCATCAACTCTTATGTTAAAGTCGCTCAAAGCTGAACAATAGGACATGCAATTCCTCTCGTTCCTGTCGAGAAATCGTTGGAGGGCTCTGGTCTTGTGTTCTTCCATAGCTAACAGGTGAGGCTTGCCATAGTGATAGGGGCGTATGGACACCATCTGGGGAGTGTATGCTTTGGGATTCAGATCCTTCATATGAGCAGTGACTCTGTAGATGGACTGCATCTTCCACAGATCCATTATCCCGGTAGAGCTCCTTGCTAGCTGCCTCCCACCTGCAGGACGATGTCCTCGGATGTTCCTACAAACAAGCTCTTCCTCCATTTTGGCAGGATTGATCTCCAGAAAAACTTGTCTAAATGTGTCGATTATGTCCCCAGCAATGCTTCTTTCAACATGTTCATGGGATTTGAAGAATTGGAGAATGTATCCTTGCCACCGCTTCTGGTCTTCTATCTTGGGCGCCTCCGTGTGGGGAAGACTTGCGGCTTCTTGAAAGCTCAAAATGTGCAGGAAACTAAAAAAATATTGTATCACATCTGCTCATTATGAGAATTTATAAATTGACCTACTGGACAGACACCTTCTGGGTATTGCTGTTTTCCGGTATATAAATTATATAAATTAATTTATGGCAACTTGATCTTTCTTGGGTGAATTTTCATTTTAAAAAAACAAGAGAAATGTACAACTTTACCACGAAGAGATGCCATGATGCAAGAATCGGCCGATTTAAATCGGATTGACATCGCGCCGATCCGATTTCGGGGCCGACTCGGTCGGCCCCGAATCGGCCTCGGAATCAACCGAGTTCGGCCGATTCCAACCAATTTAATTCGGAATCGGAATCGGCCGATTTAAATCAGAATCGGTTTTTTATGAAATTACTAAAATACCCTAGGTGTGATTTTTATTAAATTATTTAAGCATGGGTAAAATGGTAATTTGGATTTTAAAAACCTAAAATCAAACCCGCTCCCCCCCACGCCCGCCGCCGCCTCGTTTCCGCCCTCCACCGTGCTCCCCGACTCCGGGCTCGCCGCTGACCGGGCTACCGACCTCGTCGCCGACCTCACAACGTCGCCGCCGACATGTGGCAGGACCGAATCGGGCTGTGACGCACGAATCGCCGCCGACTCTCCGCCAACTCCGGGCCGCCTCGCCGCCGGCTGCGGGCTGCCGACATCCTCCGACATCGCCGCCGCGAGACTCGTTGCCGACCGGGCCGGCGGCGGCGGTGGCGGCGGGGGTAAGAGTGGCATTCTCGTAATTAAAAGTTGACTCGAGTCTGACTCGAGTCTAACTCAGTCAATAATACTAATTAATTCTAAAATAATTTAAAGAAAAAATCTTCAAAAACTTGCGGCTTCTTGAAAGCTCAAAATGTGCAGGAAACTAAAAAAATATTGTATCACATCTGCTCATTATGAGAATTTATAAATTGACCTACTGGACAGACACCTTCTGGGTATTGCTGTTTTCCGGTATATAAATTATATAAATTAATTTATGGCAACTTGATCTTTCTTGGGTGAATTTTCATTTTGTAAAAAACAAGAGAAACGTTCTAACTTCACCATGAAGAGATGTTAGTTGAAAACTAATAGCAGGTAAGACAAGTTTGCAGGTTTATTATATCAAATGACATCAACATCCAACTTGGTGAGAACGGAATTATGGCATGTGAATCCTGAATCCACTTGAGGGTATTTCATTGTAAAATCTGTTCCAGACTTAGCCTAGTTATTGTTGTAAAAATTAGAATTAAATGTTGAATTAGATAGGAAGGAATTCGTTAGAAACGGACCGATTTATTAAAAATTAGACAAAAATAGGCTCATTCAAATTGGTTAAATTATTAAACGGTCATTGATCACTTCCCCGTTATCCTCCTGTACATCATTTTAATGTGTGTTATTAGACTATTATTAATTATATTTTATTTTATTATAATTTATTATTTTTTATTTTTATTTTTAAGATTTATTTGCCAGATCCTCCTCCCTCCCCGCCTCCCTCGGGCACCGGGCGCCCCTTGCCGGCCCGTCCCCCACTGCCCGGGCAACCACCTCTCCCTCTACTTGAATGGGTCGATTATTACATCGTCGAATCGGGGTGAGAATTGGCTTAGATAGGTCTGACGATTCTTGGTTTGATTTTTGGCTCCTCCAATATTTTTGACTCATTTTCTACCTAGCCAATTTTTGCAAGCATGGGCCTAGTATCCATGGAATGTGTTGAATGCTTGAGGTACATTTTATTTTACTCTACATCTCCGTGACTCTATTGTGATTCCCAATCAATTCCATGCTATGGCATCTCAGGTGAGTTGAGTTTAAATCTCAAAATTTTTAACTTTGAAATGAATCTTGTAAAACCACGTGACTCGAGTCAGAGTTATACGTTACCGAACCAGTCGGTTCAACCGTTGGTTCGAGTCGAGTCAGTTTCATGAACTGCGTGCTGAGTCGAGGCCAGCCGTGAGTTATGAACGATGAGAGTCAGGTGTACCGGAATATATGATGATAACGTCGAGGAGATGGTGAGAGATGAGTTATTAGAATATATGAAAGTATGCAGTATTTTTTTCTTTTATATGTTTGATCGTAGAAATAGTTTTAGGCCGAATAACGCATTAGGATGCATTGGATTATATTCGGGTGGGTTATTAGTTATAGAGCATGTCATTTGGATGTTGTTGTGTTTGTTTTATTTTATGGAATTTTTCTATATTTTTTAGGATTTTTTTAGAATTTATTACGAACTAGTTATTATTTTGACTCGAGTCGGAATCGAGTCAATACTTAATTACGACACTGCCATTGAGGGTATTTTTTCTCCCTCCCGACACTTACCCTCCCAAACCCTATCGCCGCCGCCGCTGTTGTCTCCGCCG
>JAURVB010002229.1:0-12917 GCA_033002965.1 Piper betle | reverse complement strand
TTGATTGTAGCTGATCGAACAAGTCATCAATCCTCGATAAGGGATACTGATTCTCAGCTGTCACGTGATTGAGTTCTCGATAGTCAATACGCAGTTGAAGTGATTTATCTTTCTTCTTTACAAAAATAATAGGGGCTCCCCGAGGGTGAAATAGTTGGTTGGATGAAACTTGCTTGCAACAACTCTTCTAGTTGACTCTTTAACTCCTTGAGTTCTGCTAGAGCCATCCGGTATGTTGTTTTAGAAATTGGTGTTACTCCAGGTTCTAGGTCATTGGCGAACTCCACTGCTCGCCTAGGAGGTAACCCTAGAAGTTCGTTTGGGAATAATCGAGAAACTCTGCTAACACAGGAATCAGGGATAACTCTTTGGGTTTTGACTCAAACTCACCTAAGTTAGACAAAACGGCTTTACAACCCTCACCAAACAACTCGACGTCGATGGAATGTGGTTTTTTCGTTGGATTTACACCAGTAAGATACTTCCTCCTGAAGCATGTATGTTGCCAACCAAACTTGATGCCGGTGGGCCTAAACGCTTTTTCGGTAATGTCTATCTAACTCTCCATTGGATCGATCTCTCCAATGAATACCTCAACTCCATTTGTCCTAAACTTTTTTACCATATAATGGTCACTATCATCAACACCTCGTGGCAACACTTGTCAGACTATCGGAGGCACTAGGTTTGGAATCTCCTCTCGTTCGCCCAGGTCTGCTAACCCTGCCCCCCTTGGGCACTCCCCTGACCACTATTTGGGGTGATGCTGGGACCCACTGTTGAGTTTGAAGCTCCATTCCCTGCTACCACTCCTGGTAACCACTAAACAATATTTTAAACCACAAAATTGGTATTTTCAGAAGCCTACGCCAGTCCCTGTATGGCTATCTGGATCTGGGCCATTACATTCTTTGTGTTCAAATTTGACTGAGTAGATCGATTTGACTATCTACGAATGCCAGCCATTTGAAACGTTGAAAATTTTTCCCATCATGGCTCATTAATATGTTCTTTTTCAGTTATGACTTAAGTTTATTAGCAAATAAATTTGTTAATTCATAACATAAAATATTGGGAAAAAATAAGTACCAGACTTTTCAACAAGGTACTTGAGTCATAATTTGTGAGCTAGTGGGAAGCAGGGCTCTCATACCACCTATAACGACCCGCCCTAACCGGCCCGGGTGTTACTTATAATATAATTGATGTAAACATAACTTCAAGAACATGAATTCTAATACAACAATAAGTCTAGATTTATAAATTATAAAAGTAAAACATGTTTTGATAGCATGTGACAATGAATAAAATATACTAACTCAAAGTCCCACACTCTCGGACCGTTTCCCATAGCCACATTTATAAAACAAGAGAATAAAAAGGAACCCTAATTTATTATATATTCACCAAACCTTGGTTGATAAAAGAAACACCAACCACACTCTTAATCCTCAGTCCAAAGCTATTCAACTGCGGAGGCAATTCAGCGTCAGTGACAAAACCACTAATGCACATAATTAAAAGAAACAAGTTAATATAATCCCTATTATCATTTCACAAATCTTTTAGTTGTTATAAGCCTATGCCGAGCTCTTAATATGCTGGGAGGGGTGGCCAACCCATCCAGCTCCAATTCCATGCATGCGCACACACGCTACATGGCCCACGGCCTATAGTTACCGATATTCGTCAATGAGTAGCCCTCTCTGTATCACAAGTGCATAATGAGCTGTCTTGTGCCGTTGCGCCCTGTCACCCCTTTCAGCATGGGGTGGTGTTCAATCTGGTCGCCTTAGTGGTCAAATATGAACTCAAATCGTCCAAGACTCTTACGTAGTAATTTTAAATGGTGCGGCCCCATGTCGGACTGAGTTAAATCCTTCATCCCTGTTGCACTCAGAGCATTGGTGGTCGAATATAGGCTCAGGCCCACTAGGGCTGCCAGAAAGGGAAAATACAACATTTTAAATAATTATATAAACCTTGATAGTTCGTAAGTGAATATGCAATCGTTACCAACGATCCTATTCAAATGAGTAAAAATGCGTCCAAGTAAATGACTTAAATATATCATTACTAGAATCCGACAACATATAGCAGGCAACATTCAACAATATTAAATATTAAATTCTCCACATTTACAACAAGTATAGTGAGATAATTAATTATTAATGTGACATAATCAATTAAGTCATACTTTAAATTTTAAATTAATTATTTAAATCATAATTCACACTTCACTAATGATAAAATAATAATTAACTTACAAGCAAGTATTTAATTACTATTGTTAGTATATTTTCTTTTGAGATGATAATTACTTAATTACGATCTTAACGATTTAGTTTACAGTTTTAATTTTAAATCACTATCATTATTAATAGCAATTTAGTGAGTACTAGATACTTAATTCATTGAATAAAACCCTTGGTATACTTATAATAATCAATTAACTTTTTATTAATTCTGAATATTTAAGTCGCAATTAATTAAGTCGTACGATTTAACTATGTAAAATATTTTGTATTATCCTAATTCAAGGATACTAGTAATACAATTATTTTAAATTATTCAACTTAATAAAGGCTCAAACTTTATTTATTTTTATTATGTTATTTAGGTTCAACGCTTATGATTTTTACGTGATTATAGTTTAATAACCCATTATCTACCTTACTAACTCGTTATTAAAATAATCACTTTACCTACCTAGTCTTAAATTTAATTTGGTAAAAGTGAAATCTTCATTTCATTAATCACTTATAACCATCCAAGTTAAATAAATAGCTTATAGTATACCGATTAATTTTCAACAGCTTATTATTACCGTATTTTTATTACTCATGCCGATTTCGTACATTCATTAATTAGTTTAGCAACCGTAACCCATAACCATTAGAATAATAATTTTTTAAGGATTTATTTCTAGTTAGTATTATTTTTAACTCAAACTAGTGTCGAGTCAAGTTTTATTTATGAGTTTGCCACTGGAATTATTCTTCTTCCCTGACGACCCTTCTCTTCTCCAAACTTCATCTTGGCACAAAACCATATCACATCCTCCATGCACACCAGCCTAAAGATGACCACTTTCTTTGCACCTTGCTACAATTCAGCGGTTTCGCTTCCTCAGGCCTGCATCAGACGAGGATGGATCGGCCACAACTGGATGATGAACGGAATAGGGTCGTTCTCCCACTTTGGGATGTTTGCCACCATGATTCCAGGCAAGGATGTCGTCAGCAGTGGACTATGCCGGTGGCAGGAACTGCTGTAATCGAACCCCTGATGGAGCTTATCGATGAAGAACAACTGGCGTCCATCCACCCTATGAAGCTTCCATTACAGTGCCTGTTTGCAGAGGAACACCACCACCTTCGTCACTACTTGAAACTCCACCTACTAACAGGAGCAGTTACGACACCCATCAGAAACAAGGGTCAGGACGAGCCTACCCTTCAACCCAAGAGCCGAAGGGGCCATCAGGGGTGTGTGTAACGACCCGCCCTAAGTGGGCCGGGGTTACTTAAAAAGTTAAATGAGGTACACATAACATGCAAGAACGTGAATCATAACACTGTAAATAAGTCTAGAAAATTTATAAATAATAAAAATAAATCATGTTCTAATATCATGTGACAATACATTGAAATAAAGTCCCACAGTCTCTCACCGTTTTCCATAACCACATTTATAACACAGAAGAATAAAACAAAGTCCAATATATTATCAATTCACCAAACCTAGGTTGGTAAAAGATCCACCAACCACACTCTTAATCCTCAGTCCATCTCAGTCCAAAGCTGCACACCTTCAGAGGCAAATCTACATGAGTGATAAAACCACTAAGCCACATAATTAAATAAAATAAGTCAATATAATCCCTATAATTATTTCTCGAGACTTTTAGTTGTTGTGAGCCTATGCCAAGCTCTTAATATGCTGGGAGGGGTGGCCACCCCATCCAGCTCCAATCTCATGCATGCGTACACACGCTACGTGGCCCAATATAATGACCCAGCCCAAAGTGCAAACTAATGGGCCTAAGTCATCTCTTTAAAATACTTAACCCAAGTTAAAGATCTATAGTCCATTCCAACTTATAAACAGGATCTTCTCCCAGTAGGTATTAGATGTGGAACTAAGTTGAGGGATCTCACAATCTACCCACCTTATGAAATTTTATCCCCGAAATACCTATACTTTGCCCGTTGCTAGCACCAGCCCAAGACTTTTCTTGCCCGTGACTGGCAGCCTAGCCAACGTCCCTAGTCCAGCTTGTTGCTAGCCTCAGCTCATGACCTTTGTGGCCCGTGGACCAGCAGCCTCACCAACGTCCCTAGTCCAGCCTACCATCTAACATGGAACCAAGTTGCTCTAATACGATTTGGAATGACCCGGCCCAAAGTACAAACTAATAGGACTAAATCATTTCTTTAAAATGAGTTAACCAAAGTTAAAGAGATATAGTCCATTCCCACTTATAAATAGGATCTTCTCCCAGTAGGTATTAGATGTGGGACTAAGTTGAGGATTTCACACCCACGGCCTCTAGTTTCCGATATTTTTTCATTGACTCACCCTTTGGTATCACAAGTGCATAATGAGACTAGCTCTAACACCATTGTGCCCTATCACCCATTTTGGCACGGGGGCATGTATTCAATCTCTTAAGGGGTGCTGCCCCACGTCAAATTGAGTCGTCCTTGGTTGCGCTCAGTGCATGGTGGTCGGATATGAACTCAAGTCACTCCTTCAACCCCGGCTGCACTCGGTGTATGGTGGTCGAATCTGGGCTCAAGACGACCAGGGCTACCAAAAAGGGAAAATACAATATTTCAAATAATTATACAGACCTGGATAGTTAGTAAGTGAGCCTGGAACCGTGACCAACGATCCTAATCTGAATTAGAACATAAAATTGTACTTATTCGAGTAGATATTCATGCAACTAATGACTAATATCTATTATTATTAAAATTTGACAACATAAAGCATGTAACATTCAACAATATTTAATATTAAATTATTCATGTGACATAATCATTTAAGTCCTACTTTACATTTTTAAATTAATTATCTAAATCATAATTCACACTTCACTAATGATAAATTAATTATTAACTTATAAGCAAGTATTCAAGTATTTAATTACTATTATTAGTATATTTTCCTTTAAGATGATAATTACTTAACCACCGATCTTGACGATTTAATTTATGATTTTAATCTTTAATCCCTATCATTATTAATAGCAATTTAATTAATTAAGTTTATTTAATTAAATTATTTAAAATGATTCGTATTATGCTAATTCAAAGATATTACTAATACAATTATTTTAAAATATTCAACTCAATAAAGGTTGGAACTTTATTTATTTTCATTATGTTATTTAGGTTCAACGTTTGTGATTATTACACGATTATAGTATAATAACCTATTTTCTACTTTACTAACTCGTTATTAAAATAATCAATTTATTTACCTAGTAATAAATTTATTATGGTAAAGGTGAAATCTTTATTTCATTATTCACTTATAACAATCCGATTTAAATTAATAGCTTATAATACACTGATTAATTTTTAACAGTTTATCATTACCATGTTTTATTATTACTCATGGTGATTTGGTACAATAATTAATTAGTTTAGCAATTGTAACCCATAACCATTAAAATAATAATTTTTAAAGATTTATTACGAGTTAGTAATATTTTTTAACTCGAGCCCTGTCGTGTCAAGTTATATTTACAAGTTTGCCACCGAAGAGATTCTTCTTCTTCTTCTTCCCCGTCGGCCCTTCTCTTCTCCAGACCTGATCTTGGCACAACCAGATCATGCCGCCTTCATGCACAGCAGCCTCAAGATGACCACTTTCTTGCACCTTGCTCCAATTCAGGCAGGCATCAAACCAGGAAAGGATCGGCCACCACTGGATGCCGCAGGGAGTAGGGTCGTCCTCCCACATTTGGCTGTTCACCGCCATGATTTCCAGCAAGAAGGTCGTCAGCAATGGGCTGTGCCAGCGGCAGGAACAACTGTGATGGAACCCCTGATGGAGCGCTTGTCGATGATGGACAACCAGCATCTTTTCACCCTCCGAAACTGCCATTACAACACCTATTCGCAGAGGAATGCCACTACCTTCATCACTCCTTGAAACTCCAGCCCCTAACAGGTGCAATTCCACCACCCATCGGAAACAAGGAACACAACGATCCCACCCTTCAACCCAGCAGCCAGAGGGGCTGTCGAGGTGTGACCAGCTGCCTTGAAATTTTTACCTACGATCGCCCATCTTGCCAATATCTAGCACTCGTTGGCCACGCCAAGGATTCCAGTCTTATACAATTTAGTTTAGTTTGTCTTGTTGATTTAAAACTTTAATTCCCATTATTATCAAACTTATTATGATTTCAAAATATACATGCATGAAAATTAAGAATAGGGAGATAGGAAGAATACCTAAGCAAGGAGAAAGCCTGCTCCGGTAAGGAATAGGAGAAGAAGATGAGAATGACAGCTAGGGTGAGGAAGACGCCCCTCTCAAAATAAAACGAAAATATTGGCTAAGATATTGGAAAACACCCCAACACCCGTATTTTATTTAACTGGGTAAAGAATAAAATTTAATATTTAATTGGGTAGACAATATAATATAACAATAAGATAATAATAATAATTTCTCCAACGTTCGATCCTTCTTGTAAGGACATTGAAAATAATAATAATAATAATAATATATTTGACGCGGCTTGGGAAGGACCGAACGTTGGAGAATTATTATTATTCTCTACCCAGTTAATTAAAAGATTTTATTATTAACCTGGTTACCCGATTAAATGAAATACATTGTTGGGGTGTTTTTCACATACCCTAGTCGTCATTTTCATTTCATTTTTTATAAGGGACGTCCTCTCACCCTAGCCGTCATTTTCATTTTCTTCTCCTTTATCTTACCAATGCCGCTTCTTTCTCCTTGCTTGGGTATCCTTCCTAATAAGCTTGATAAACATGAGAATTAAAGTCTAAAATCAACAATAAACAACTAAAACTAAACTGGAAACTGAAATTTGCCATGGCCGATGAGTCGGAATTTTGGCAAGGTGGGTGATCGTAGGCAAGGGATTTCAAGGTAGCCCTCAAAATCCCGACGGCATCTCTGGTTGTTAGGTCGAGTAGGTGCGTCGCCTTATACCTGGCTTCCGATGGGTGGCGGAATTACAGCTGTTATTGGGTGGAATTGCAAGGGGAACGAAGATGATGGCAATCCTCTGAAATTTATGCTGTAATGGAAGCTTCAGAGGGTAGATGCCGGTTGTTCTTCATTGACAACATCAAGGGTCTATCACAGCAGTTCCTACTGCAGGCACAGGCCATTACAGGCAACCTTCTCGCCGGAATTCATTGAAGTGACATGCGGACGTGGGGAGAACTGACTCTACTCCCTACAACGTCCAAAGGTGGCCAATTCTATCTGGTTGATGATGGCCTGAGGTTTTTGAACCTCTGAATTGGTAGCAAGGTGCAAGAAAGTGGTCGTCTTGAGGCTGGGAGAAGAAGAACAGGCCTAATTTGGTGCAGGACGGTCGCCTTGTATAGCTGCTGTAAAACATAGACTTTGGGTTTCATCTTTAGCTGTTTTAATTCATTGTTGATGCCTTGTTGGGATGTTTATATGGTTGTTCAATTGGGTTGTTGGGGACAGGTTGCATAGGGTTGAAGAAGAAGACATCAGATCTAGATCTGGTTTTTGGTGCAAAGAAGAAGGTAGAAGAAGAGAAGGACGTTGGGGAAGAAGAAGATGACTGTTTCGTAAATATGGGTTGACTCGATATTGACTTGAGTTAAAAAATAATACTAACTCGTAATAAATCTTTAAAAATAATCATTTTTATGGGTTATAGGTAAAGTTACTAAACTAATTAATTATTGACTGAAATCGACATGGACATAAGTAATA
Source organism: Piper betle (assembly GCA_033002965.1). NCBI lineage: Eukaryota > Viridiplantae > Streptophyta > Magnoliopsida > Piperales > Piperaceae > Piper > Piper betle. The sequence continues at coordinate 4,949 of JAURVB010002229.1, read as the reverse complement.
AAAATACGGTAATGATAAACGGTCGATAATTAATAGGCGTACTATAAGCAATTAATTTTAAATTGGATGATTATAAGTAATTAATAAAATAAAGATTTTACCTTTACCATATTAAATTTAATATTTGGTAAATAAAGTGATTATTTTAATAACGAATCAGTAAGGTAGAAAATTGGTTATTAAACTATAAATGTGTAAAATCACAAGCGTTGAACCTAAGTAGCATAATGAAAATAAATAAAGTTTGAAACATTAATGAGTTGAATAATTTAAAATAATATTGTAACGACCTGCCCAAACTGGACCAGGGGTTACTTTAAAATATAATTGATGTAATGGTAAGATTCCAGAACATGAATTGAAATACAGCAAATAAGTCTGGCAACATATAATATGAATCATAACAATAAATCATGTTCTCTAAAATATAAAATACCGTCCCATAGTCTCAAACCGTTTCCCATAGCCACATTTATAATACAAGAAAAAAATAAGAAAGTTTAATTTTTTTATTATTGATTCGTCATATCTAGGTTGGTAAAAGAACCACCAACCACACTTCTATTCTTTAGTCCACAGCTACTCACTTGTGGAGGCAATTCTACGTTAATGATAAAACCACTAAGCGGAATAATTAAATTAAACAAGTCAATATAATCCCTATTATCATTTCACTCGCTTTTTATTATTATTATCGTTTCACAAGTCTTTTAGTAATTATCTCTCAAGTCAATTCTGAGATTAGTAATTGTCTCAGGTCATTCTGAGATTCGTAAAGTCGCTCCTACCTCATTCTGAGATTAGGTGGTCTCCCAGGTCTTTTTGAGATTAGTCATTATCTCCCAGTTCATTCTGAGATTAGAAATTGTCTCCAAGCTCATTCTGAGGTTAGGTGGTCTCCCAAGTCATTCTAAGATTAGTTATTGTCTCCTAGTTCATTCTGACATTAAAAATTTGTCTCCCAGCTCATTCTGCGATTAGGTGGTCTCCCAGCTCATTCTGAGATTAGTCATTGTCTCCAGTTCATTTTGAGATTAGAATTTTTCTCTCAGCTCATTCTGAGATTAGTCATTTTCTCCCAGTTTATTTTGAGATTAGAAATTTGTCTACCAGCTCATTCTAAGATAAGGTGGTCTCTCAGCTCATTCTAAGATTAGTCATGGTCTCCAAGTTCATTTTGAGATTAGGTGGTCTCCCAAGTCATTCTGAGATTATTCATTGTCTCCCAGTTCATTCTGAAATTAAAAATTGTCTCCCAACTCATTCTGAGATTAATGATGACAAAGGATACCAGTTTGGGAAAATACAACATTTCAAATAATTATACCAGTTTGGGAAAATACAACATTTTAATTAATTATACCAGTTTGGGAAAATATAATCATTTAAAATGTTGTACTTTATCTTATCGGTGGTCCTGGTCGGCCTTAGCCCAGATTCAACCACCATGCACTGTAATGCAATCGGGGTGAAAGAATTGACTCAGCCCGACACGGGGCCGTACCTTTAAAATTACTAGGAGAAGATCATGTTTATAAGTGAGAATGAATTATAGATCCTTAACTTAGGTTAACTATTTTAAAGAAATGACTTAGGCCCATTACGATGCACTTTGGGCCGGGTCGTTACAGGTGGTATCAGAGCAACCTGGTTACGTGTTAGATGGTGGGCTGGATTAGGGATGTTGGCTAGGCTGCCGGTCACAAGCCAAAGAAGGTCGTGGGCTAGGGATAGCAACGGACCAAGTGTAGGAATTTAAGGGACGAAATTTCCTAAGGTGGGTGGATTATAAGATCCCTCAACTTAATCCCACATCTAATACCTACTGAGAGAAGATCCTTTTTATAAGTGAGAATGAACTACAGATCTTTAGCTTGGGTTAAGCATTTTAAAGAAATGACTTAGGCCCATTACGTTCCACTTTGGGCCCGGTTGTTACAAATTGTATTAGTAATATCTTTAAATTAGGATAATAAAAATTATTTTAAACAATTTAATTGACTGACTTAATTAATTAAAATTTTAAAACCTTAAAGTAAATTATGGAGACCGTGGTTAAACAATTATTGTCTCAAAGGAAAATATAGCTAATAATAGTAATTAAATATTTGTTCATAAGTTAATAATTATTTTATTATTTGTTAAGTGTTAATTATGATTAATATAATTAATTTAAAACGTATAGTAGGATTTAAATTATTATGTCACATGAATAATTAATTATCTCACTAGATTTGTTGAGAATTTAATATTTAATATTTTTATAATTTGTGGCATGATTTATGTTGTTGAATTTTAATAGTGATATATATATATATATATATATATATATATATATATATATATATAGAAGTGATTTAGTTGCATGCATTCCTACTCAAATAAAATTATACTTATGTATAATTTTATGTTCTCGTTCATATTAAGATTGTTGGTCGTGTTTGCGAGTTCACATACAAACTATCAAGTTCTGTATAATTATTTGAAATGTCGAATTTTCCCTTTTTAGCAACCCGGTCAGCATGAGCCCAGATGGTGTTGGGTGTTTTACCATACATGACCTAGAATTTGCATGTATGAGAGTAAAAATTGTGAAAAGGTGGCGACTTGGACCATTATAGTGATATAAATGCTCATTTCTCCAATTTTTACTCTTGACTTTGTAGAATCTCTTAATGCACAACATGCCATATTTTTCATGGTAAGTTTAGAAGTTCTTAGTAAAATTTTAATCCTAATATAACAACTAAATAATGACTATCGAAAAATCAATCAAGTGACAGTTAAGAATCGGTACCCCTTACCGAGGATTGATGACTTGTTTGATCAGCTAAAAATAGCCGGAATATTTTCTAAGATAGACTTGCAGTTTGGTCATCACCAGTTGCGAGTAAACGAGTCAGACATATAGAAAATGGCTTTCCAAACTCGGTATGGACATTATGAGTTTCTAGTTATGCCTTTTGGTCTAACAAATGCACCAGCGGCTTTTATGTCACTCATGAACACAGTATTCCATGCATACCTAGACAAGTTTATTATCATGTTTGTGGACGACATTCTAGTTTATATAAATAATGAAGAAAAGCATGTGAAGCATCTGTCCATTACTCTTCAAGTTCTGAGAGAAAATCAACTTTTTGCCAAGCTCTCAAAGTGTGACTTCGGTTGACGGAGGTAAATTTCCTTGGCCATATTATCTCCAACGCCGAAATTGCAGTGGATCCATCAAAAGTGAAAGTAGTCACTGATTGGCCACAACCTAAGTCAGTCACTGATATCAGAAGCTTCCTTGGTTTAGTGGGTTACTAGAGGAAATTCATTAAAGATTTTTCCTTAGTAGCATGGCCAATGACCAAACTCACAAGGAAGGGAGTCAAGTTTGAATGGTGTAGTAAGTGTGAGGGAGTTTCCAGTCTATAAAGAAGAGTGTAACAACTGCACCAGTCTTGACACTACCAAATGGTAATGAAGGATTCATAGTCTTCAATGGTGCATCTTTGTTGGGTTTAGGATGTGTTCTTATGCACGGAGGTAAAGTAGTGGCCTATGCCTCTTGTCAATTGAAGATTCATGAACAAAATTATGCAACCCATGACTTGGAACTAGCACGAGTGGTTTTTGCCTTGAAAATTTGGAGGTAGTACTTGTATGGAGCGCAGCTCGAAGTCTTCACGGACCACAAGAGTTTGAAGTATATCTTCACCTAGAATGATCTTAACCTTCGATAGTGGTGGTGGATAGAATATTTGAAGGACTACGACTTCCAAATTATATACCATCCAGGGAAAGTGAATGTGGTAGCTGACGCGTTGAGTCAGAAAGTCAAAGTAGATAAAAGTCAGCAACTAGCTAGACATTGTTTTGGGCCATGTAAGCAGAAGTGGTAGATATCAACCGTGGAGCAACTAACAAGATTACTAGTAAATTTGGTTATTTTCAATGATTTAGTTGATCACGTTAAGCTAGCACAAATGGGTGATGAGGAGCAGAATGAAATGTTGGACAGGATTCTTGACATTGTAGTGGATTCCAATAGTGTCATTAGATTTAGAGGAAGATTGTGTGTACCCAAGTATGATGCACTGAGACTGAATATCTTAGAGGAGGCTCATCACTCAAAGTTCTCAATGGAGTTACTAAAATGTATTAGGATTTAAAGCGAACCTACTAGTGGATTGGGATGAAAAGGGATGTTGTAGATTTTGTCTCCAAGTGTCAGACTTGCCAACAGATCAAAGCTCAACATCAACTACGTAGAGGACTATTGCAACATTTAGAAATACTAACCTGGAAATGGGAGTGTGTCACATGTGATTTTATTACAAAACTCATAAGGACTCAGAAGAAGCATGACTCCATATGGAGTAGTTGTAGACAGACTAACCAAAGTAGCTACTTCATCCCCACTAAACATGTAAAGACCCGGAATATATATATATATATATATATATACATAACAATAATAAAAAATGACATTTGACGTGGTAGGATCGAAAGTGGAAAAAATTCGTTAGCTGGTTGAGTATGAATTACCCGGTTAATTGAAAAGTAATTTCTAACCGGACAATTCTAGTTGAATCGGTCGAGTTGACCACATTACTTATCCATTTAACCATTTAAGTGAACTAAACCATGTACCCATTTAAGAGGTTAAGTGAAATGATTAAGTGAACCGTGTTGATTAGCCAATTACACAGGTTAAAGGAATTACGGTGGAAGGGTGTTTCCACATACCCTAGCCGTCTTCTTATTCTTGATAAAAGGAGAAGGGGAGGGCATCATCTACATCTTTTCCTCCTTGGACAGATGCTGGTTTTTCCTCCTTCGCTCGGGTAATTTCTTTTCCTTTCTTTTTCTTCTATTGCATGCATACACATTTTGCATAAATCATAAACATGATAAACATAAGAATCAAATGGGAAATCAACAAGGGAAGAAGAAAACCA
>JAURVB010002228.1:0-16196 GCA_033002965.1 Piper betle | reverse complement strand
AAATGATTTTAAGAACAGTACATAGATGATTTGTTCAAGTTAGATCATGTTATGATGCATGATTTATAGATCTCATGTAGTAAATTCATGAAATTTTATGCTTCAATTGTAGATTTGTTGTTAATGGTTAAATTGATGAAAAACTATCACAAATATGTTTAGAATCATTGTATGAACTTGTTAGGTTGAAAAAGAACAATGTTTTAAAAATTGGACTATACGGGACAGTCCGACTCGATATACCTTCTCCCTTGAACATCGACTCAAATCCCACCCTTCCCTCCTTTGATGCAAGGTGAGAGCTTCAATTTTAATTTTTTTCTTGTTTGATACATGTTATTTTGCTCAAGGACTGATTTGCAATGATTTATTTCCAGTAATTTGTAGTGTTTTTTAATTGATTGGATGATGAATGTAATGATGAAGTGTTCATAATTTGCAGTGATTTATAGGTATCAATGTTGTATTTTTTAGTGTTCTATGAAATATGAATGGGAGTATTTTTTCTCTTCTCTTTTCTTAATTGAAATGATGATTACAATGATAAAATGAATTTATATTTATATTGGTTTGGTGGTGATGCTGTTTTTATTTGCAAGTTTTCCAATAATAGTAGTAGTTTTTTATTTTTGAGATTGAAATGTTGAATGCATGATGTAATGAATTTAAATTTGTAATGGTTTTGTGGTATATATGCTGGAATAAATTTACTAATTTTCTCTTAAAAAATACATGAGTAATTATTAAATCCGGTATAACGTCTCAATCCAGTACAACCCGGTTGAACCAAGCATATCACATATAGTAAAAAATCCGGTACAATCACTGATCCTATTTTTAAAAATATTGAGAAAGAATTAATCTTGGTTGACGAATGCATGAAAAATAATTGAGTTCCGTAAAAATTCAGAAGTGTTAAAAATAGCAGAACACCCAAGCACCAGGAATCAGAATGCCCAAGAGATCTGCTTGGGCGAAAATTTCATACACAGAAAATATGAGAATACCACAGTGTGGGGAAATTGAGCGTTTTGGGAGTATGTCAATTAAAGTATTAATTAACTAATTATGGCTGTATCAAAATTTTAAATACCATACTGGATTTTCATGTGGTACGTGGTATACATGATTTAATCGGGTCGAACCGGATTTGAGACGTTGTATGGGATTTGATATTTAATTATATTTTTCCTCCTCTAAAAATATTTGCAAGAATCTCTAATTTCATTTGATTTCTTATAATGAATGTTGTAATAGCTGACTTAGACCTACCAATTTGCACTTGGGCCGGGTTGGTATAATACCAAAATATGATGAACAATGCAATAAACATCTAATCTATCATATCCTAACAACTACATAATTCTACAATAACCTACATGCTGCAGCACCAAAATAAGAGAAAAGGGGAGAAAACAGAGCAACCTCAAGGGATAAAACAAACCACAACAGTAGGACGACGCTCCTGAGGTGGAAACATGCATGGGAGACGTGGAGAGGTGAGGTGAAGGGTGAAGAAGGGAGGAGGAGAGGAGAAAAGGGGCGTGACGACAGCCATGCAGGAGAGTAGAGGGAGAAATGGTAGGAGGGGGTTCGATTGGGTATTTTTTTAAATAAAACAATTTTTGCCATCAGCGCTTCGGCCTTGACAAGTGAGTACCATGGGTGCTAGCTACAATCGCGCTCATGTGAAGCTTGTGGCCAGCTCCACGGACCTGCCACATTGTGTCGTGGCTTTGGCATACATTGCCACGACATTGGCACACATAGCTGTGGCGTTGAGAGCCTGAAATGCAAAATAAAGGCCCAAAAATAATAAAAACAAGGGAAATCAAACAGGGTTAGTTAGGGTAAGCCCTAGGGCTCATATAGGACTATCTTAAGGTACTCCATGAATGGCATGTCAAGGAACTAAAAAGACTAATGTACTGCTAAATTAAAAGAAAATCACGTACAAAATACGAGTGAACACGACCCTAAGCTACTTATCAATATACGGGTTGTATCTCCAGAAACTACAAGTTATGAAACATACGCTTTGGCTGTTGATGGACAACTGGATGTATATAACAACAGTTACAGGCCAAAATGCCGACACAAAATTGGATTCCCGGAGTACAATAGCAGTCAAACCTGACATGGTTACATACTACTCAAGGCGGTCCACACTGTGAACCACAACTAAAACCATGTACGATAGGTCCGGGTTTTTACATTTATGCCTATCCTCATGAAATAATCCTTATTACATTTGCCAAGTCTTCAATCGTTAAGTCCAAAGAACTCCATTCTTGAGCTCCTCTCATGCCATCTTAAACTATTCAAATCCGAGTATCTCAGTGCATGACTTTGCTCCTTATAAGCGCCATATATATCAATCAACAAAAAGCTAATAGCTAAGTATGAGAAGATAAACATGTTATGTCATGTCATGAGATGAAATGCAATGCAATGTGGCCATGCAACTTGAGCCAATAAGGAATTAGCAAACTAACGAGGGTTAGCAAGATTCCACTATATGAATAGCTCTTTACATGTTAAACCTTATGAGATGACTGAGCTCTTTAGTTCAACCCCCCATATTAATAGCTTTTTAGTTCTGCATATGAGCACAGTCCCCCTATATAAATGCTTGAAGGCTACAACGCTCAAGTTTAGCTGAAATACACAAGACATTACATAATCACTATGACTCTCCCCTTTTGTCATTTCAAAATGGTGAAATGCTAAAAAAAATAAAAATACTAGTCCTCATCATCGTATTATCTAGTGCCTCTAGCTTCGTCTTCAAGGACGAGCGGTTTTTGTTAGGTTGATAGGCCACACCTAGCTCATAGGTATCAAGTGAAAACCAATATCCCTAATGAGTTGGACCTTGCTCCTCCATAAGTAACTTATACCAATCTCAACATTCCCCACCTTAATGGACAAGTCCTCATTGTTGATAAGATGGTATCCAAGGTTGTACTAGGTTGGGGCGGAGTTGGTGTCCTTTGCTCTTCCCCTATCTCTTGGTTATCATCCTCATAGAAGGGAAATTTTTTTTATTAGTTGACTAGCGATAATTGTTTTTATTCTTTTGGTCACAAAATTAATTTATTAATTAGATAAATTAAATGGATTTAGGTTAACTTTCTTAATCATAAAAGTCTGTGGAATCGACCTCATATTTGCCTTTGTTATACTATATAATTGATTTGTGTGCTTGTGCTTCTTATTACACACTAATTATACACTGATTACACTAAATTTATACACTAAATCAAGGAATTTAAATAAATAAATAAATAATAAATTAAAAAGAAAAATGAGATTTTACGTTGCAGCCAAAATTCCGTCACCAATTGTCCTGACACCTTCGCCGCTCCTCGACATTTTCCATCAGTTGAATGGCCTACTGCCGCAGGCGGCCATGTTTCTCCCCGCCAACCATCACGCCGCATTGTTGAGTTAACACAGCGGTGATTGGTTCTGACGTATCAAGTCTGCCCAAGTCCAACTCGCCTGCTTGAATCAACTCACTTCACCCTGGTTTAGGCTCTGATCTAGTCTGGTTTATCTCCAACCAGAGCGGCAGCATGACTCAAGCATGCCACAAGAGGTTTTCATTGTGTTTTCGTGAACATTTTTCTATGCGTTACTTCTAAAGTTCTTGCAAGCATTTTAATTGGTGTACTCCTTACCTGAGTTGTGCATTATGGAGTGAGGACATATCCATTTAAAATATGCCAACATTGATCATTACCAAGCTCAACAAATGCTTTTAATATCGTTGTTTTCATCACAGTTAATTCAAATGAGAATTGTAATGCAAGGGTGCTTGTCCATTAGTTTGGCAAGATAATGAGAATTACTATTATGAGCAAGCAATGGGTTGCATTTTCTTAGTTATATCTATTTGCCAATAAAATTTAAATTGAATGTACAAAAAAACAACGAAATGAGCAAGGATTTGAAAGATGAATTGTTTTTTTAGTATCATTCTCACTAAATTAGCAAGGACTGCATATAGTTCCATCGGAATTAGTAATAGGATGATATTTGTAATATCAGTTGGAATTTTCTTAGGAGACAAACATTCCTGATGGGTTCACTAGTTCTCCACTTGTCCTTGGCCTGTCTCCCATGTCACCTCCTCCATTGCTTGCCGGTGGTCAGTTATTACTTGCCACTGCTCCTCTCTTCTGATTTCTTTTAAAACCCTTGTCAGCCCTAATAGTGAGTTTGCATAGATTGCATTCATCCCTCTGCAAATTAACCAACAGTTAGTGGTGAAACAAAAAGGGAAGAATTATTTAATATAACTGTCAAAATATAATATTATATTACCTTTTTATCACGACTAGGATTTAGAACTTCGTATTGTTCCATTTCCCACCAAGTTCGCTTTCCATCTTTGGTATAGAAAGCGAACGATCTACACATCCCGACCACAGTTGCATCTGAAGTATACTCTTCTCCAGAAAACAAAGTTTGGTTGGGCTGGATATCGAATGAATCACCAATTGGCTTCCAACAGTCCCTTGTGTGCAGCATTCTGCTTGCCTTTTTAACACTAACGTCCTTCCTCTTGGAGATCAAAAACCATTCCAACTCCCCTGAGGGAGCTGGTGCTAATGCTTCTGTAGACAGAAAAACAAATACCTAAAAAAAGTGATAAAAAGCATTTTCATCATCTAATTTTTTTAATAAAATCTTAATTTTTTAAAATCTATGTATATATAGTTGCAGGAATAGTTTACTGGCTAGCTCTTGTGGCGAAGTAGCATAAACATTTATGTCAACATCCTCGTAGCGATCGTGAATAAAGTAGGGGCGAGCTCTTTCACCATTAAGGTAGGGTTTGAGGTAGCAGCATACGATTTGATAGGGTGTTGGATTAAAATTTAGACCCACAAAAGTTAAGAAGGTCGATCTCAGTGCGGCTCTTCTTGCCACTGCATCTATCATTTCTTCTTTCGATAGTCTGCAGTACATGGTTACTTCTTCGTCGATTAACCCCTTATATAGCACAGCAGCCTAGTTTAAATAAATGAAGTTTCAGGAAGTCAAATACAGCATTCAACAAATAAATATAACTATAAGGAGACCGTCAAAACAGGCACATGAAAAAATAAAAATGATGAAACATAAACAATGAAACTATTGCAAGAACGACAAACCATAATAATGGAAACAAGGACAAGAAAAAATAATAATATTAACCATAGGAATAGAACCTCGTAGGCTTTCATTCCGTTTTCAGGAACAATAACAACGGATAATGGTGCTGTAGGCGAGGAGGACGATGAAGATACTACTTGGTAACCCTGTGCCACGGCTCCCGTCGGCCAAAAAGGATCGAGATTCATTGGACCTTGTTGGCGTTCCATATCTTTCTTCAATCTTAGCCACCAAAGGCCAGCTACGTTAATCTATATATATATATATATATATATACACGTAAAGAGTAAATTGATCTATTTAATTAACAGCATATATATAATTACAACCGCTACAACACAAATTGGTAATTACATGGCTAAAAATCATGAGTAATAAAAGACAAGCAATCCAGCATAACTAACACATTTTACTGATTAATTAAAACATATTAACATATTTTAACACATATAAGTTGCCCAGACAGATATGTTCTATCATAGATAGCCACATACATATATATGATATCACTACATAAATACCGTTTTTCTACACGTTTTAAAAAGTTCGTGTGAAGAAAAATGGTATTTTTCACCCCATCTTTTCCACGTCGATTTCTATAGAGGGGAAAAAAGTGAAGTATCTTTCCTCCGGCCCACTTTTCTTCGCTCAACAGTTCTCCACGTTTTGCTATTAATGAGTATTTTTCGGGTTTAGGTGGGGAGGAAAGCTAGCAGTTAACATATACTCGCCTTCAAATATTTCCAAATATAGAAAAAAATTTAGAATTTTTTCCATGGTAATAAATAGTGTGGAGAAGACACGGAGAAAATTCATTTATTTTGTACTGTATGAATTAATTCTAAGCATGCTGATATGCATACAACAAAAACTTATGGCACCCATGCAATCGTTACATAAAATAATCATAGACTTTATTCATTTGACAAGGACATCGTGTTCAGAAAAATCACTTAACAAGGATATTATATAAAATAAACTAAAGATTAAACATCCATATCAATTCTATATATAACTATCATACCACCTATAATATGCATGCTACCTAATATCTAGAAGTCTAAGTTGTCCTAGAACACTTACTGGTTGGAAGAAAATCACCCGTAATTCAACCAAATGGAGGTGGGGATCAGATGTAGTGGTCCTTGGGCAGTTTATAGCACGAATCTCCATTTCTAGAGGATGGAAGGCAAAGAGAAAGATGGAGGTTATACAATAATAGTAACTCCCATCATTACACCCTTATTGATACATTAGTGGGTTATCTTGATCACAATAAACTAAATGTCACAAAAATTAAACATCTATTACAACAATATATTAAATGTGACTTTTCAATAATTGCATCTTTTATTGTCAACTTTTTTATACCAAATGGAACATTTAATAGGCATGTTTATATAGACGAAGGCCAAAACTATACCAGCCATATACACTAGGGAAAGAAACTCTTCAGTTCATACTCCACCATAAATCTAGCAACATATGTACACATCAATATCAATACAAATACACACTTTAAACAGCTGCACAATTGGCGCATAAAAGAACAGATATAAAACTGATGCATACTTGTTTTGTAGGCCTGCATGGATAATGAAGTAAAAAATTAATAATTACTTCATATTCCTGATTAGTCAAACTATCTATCATTTATTAAGTTTACAGAACTATATATTTGTGGCAATGCCGTTGATACAGCCATATCGGCAGCGCAGGCAGAGGTCCGGCAACGGCTGTGGCGAGGAGTGGTAGCAGCGGCCACGGCCTTTTGCCTCAGATTAATCTTCCCTTCTTTTTATCTCGCCTAACACAATGGCCTCGGGCCAATGCATTTTCTTTTCCCAACCCACGTTAGAGGACAAATTCGTCAGGATATGATTTTTAGCCCCATATTTATAATTTATTTTAAACATAGCCCCAAATTTTTAATATGTGTAACAGTGGACCCCTTTGTGGTGAACAACTCTTATCTTTACAAGAATAATACTCTTGTATAAGCTAACTTTATATGGTAGAAAAATATATCATCTGACTTTTACCATTAAATTTAGTTTATTTTTTAACAAACGCAACCGTGGATGACATTTTGTCCAGGGCTTCTCACAAATTTCCAGAACCGATACTTATAAGCCCCACATAGGCATATATATAGATATATATATATAGATATATATATATATATATAGAGGGTGGGGGGCTATACCGCAGCACGGCAAGATGGCTGTGCTGCAGTGTTTCAGCCGTTGGATCAAATCCAATGGCTGAAACAAGCCCCCCACTTCCCCTTCTCCATCAATAAAAAAAAAGCTTCTGCCGCCTCCGCTGGCCGCCGCGTCGATGCCACCCCAGCCGACGCGACGCCACCCCGGCCGACGTAACCGCGGGGGACGGGGCGACAGATCTAGCTGCCCCGCCGCCGGGCGACACCACCGCGGCCCCCGACCGCCACCCCGCCGCGCGACGCCCCCCCCGGTCCCCGCCCGCCACACCGTCCCCTGCCCGGCACCCCGCCGCGCGACGCCCCCGTCCCCCGTCCCCGTCCCCCGCCCGGCACCCCGCCGCGCCCCACCTCGGCCCCTGCCGCCACCCAGCCGCGCCCTCGGCCCCCACCGCCACCCCGCCGCGCCCCCTCGGCCCCAGCCCGCCACCCCTCGGCCCCCGCCCGCGCCCCTTGGCCCCCACCGCCACCCCGCCGCGCCCCCTCGGCCCCCGCCCCGCCGCACCCCCGTCCCTTGTCGCCGCCGCCCCCGGCCGTCACCGTGGCCGGGCATCCTTCCCGGCCCCTCCGCCGTCGCTCCTGCAGCGCTGCCCCCTTTATTTTTTATCTTGGCCGTTGGATGCTGATCCAACGGCCAAGATGGCTGTGCTGGAGTACAAGAATTTTTTCTATATATATATATAATAAGTTTTTTAATATTGTATTTTATTTTTATTTTTTATTTATTAATTATAAATTTTCTTAAACACATTTTTCCTTACATTCTATAAGACAAATGATATTTACATTTTTTATAAAAATTCTTATAATTTAAAATATTTTAGTTTAAACAAAAATTTTAATATCTAATAAAATATAATAAGTACAGATGAAAAATTAAGACAGTCAAATATATATAATATTTTTTTATTTTAGAATTTTGATCGATTAAATTTCAAACAAAATCTAAAATCTTACATTTTGAACTATAACTAAAAACTAATATCATTTTAGAATCTTATTGCATTACCAATCTTTTTATTTTGAGATATAAAAAAGTAAAGGTTATGACTTTCATTTATTTCCATCTTTGTTTAGAATAACAATGAGATCTTTATGAGTGTTTTTGGGTGGTTTTGTCATTGAATAAGAAATAATGAGATTTGGTAATGATTAATATAAAACTTTTTAAAATTTGACTATTTTGAAAAAAAAATGAAATCTGGACATCTATGATATTTTTTGTTTTTTCCCCAAACCCATGTTAGAGGTAAAATTTGTCCGGATATGACTTTTAACCCCTTGTAATTATTTTAAACATAGGCCCAAATTTATAATATACGTAAAAATTGACCCTTTTTCATAAAAAGCTCTTCTTTCTATATTTTTACCCATTTCAACTCTTAGATTTATATCTTGTCATGAGATAAATAAATACCGAGATGCTTATTATCAATTCAAGTAACTCTTAGCTTAATATATTTTTATGTCAGAATGAATGAGGAGTTAAGAAGGGTTGAGAGAATATAAAAATGTGACTACTTATACTGCGAGGAAATTGTGGTAATTAATTTCCTTTGGTGTATGAATCCCATGTAACTCTTAGTATAACTTCTTTCTCATGAGATAAATAAGGCTAGAGGTCGTATTATGCACAACTTATAATAGAGATAAATTTTAATTTTATAAATAAACTTTTATTTAATGATGAAGAGGTAAACTATAATAATCTAATTATATCATAGATAAGGATTAATTCAAATTGATTTCAAAGATATAAACTAAAATAATTTGATTTTTTAGTTTTTATTGTCGTTATAATTTGATGGTTGCCACACAAGTTTCCGAAGCTGTGGAATACATGACATGGCCATTATGCAAGATTTGTGACTTAGGGCAGGCAATGGAGAAGGAAGATGACATGAGCTTCATGCACGGGGCTGGTACCACATGTTGGGCCCTTTGGGCCCCCATGCAAGCTCCAAAATTACTGTTGGGCCCTTCGGGCCCAAAAATGAGACTTTAAACAACCAAAGAAAATTTGCAATAGGTGTCAGATTTGTGACTTGGGGCATGCAATGGAGAAGGAAGATGACATGAGCTTAATGCACGGGGCTGGTACCACATGTTGGGCCCCTTGGGCCCCCACGCAAGCTCTAAAACTACTATTGGGCCCTTTGGGCCCCCAAAAAAACTTTAAACAACCAAAGGAAACTCGCAATAGGTGTCACGCGCCTCTCTTAATCCAAAAGCTAGCACAAGGAATAAGACTTTCCCATTAGCCTATATACAAGTCACCAACAACCTCTACGACCGATGTGGGACAAACCCAACAACTCTCCTTCACACATCAGGCTTGGCCCGAAACCATGAAGGAAACAATAACAATTAGCATAGGCAAACCCGGCTCGAACTTGGCTTTGATACCACTTGTTGGGCCCTTTAGGTCCCCACCGAAGCTCCGAAACCACTGTTAGGCCTTTCAGGCCCCTAAAAGGGACTTTAAACAACCAAAGAAAACTCGCAATAGGTGTCACGAGCCTCTCTTAATTAGGCTTTCCCATTAGCCTATATACAAGTCAGAAAGCCCAAGAGATCTGCTTGGGTGACAATTTCGTATGCAGAAAATATTAGAATACCACAGTGTAGGGAAATTGAGTACCCGATCGTTCAATCACTTTCAATTGCACATCAAGGTGCGTGAGCACTGGCTGACAAAGTGCCTAAGTGCTCAGGCAATTTTGGGAGTATGTCAATTAAAGCATTAATTAACTAATTATATCTGTATCATAATTTTAAATACCATATCGGATTTTCATGTGGTACATGGTATACATAATTTAATCGGGTCGAACTGGATTTGAGATGTTGTATGGGATTTGATATTTAATTATATTTTTCCTCCTCTAAAAAATTTGCAAGAACCTCTAATTTCATTTGATTTCTTATAACGAATGTTGTAAGAGATGCTTTTGCTACATGGATGACCTCAAACAAACGGCCCATAGAAGGGCGATAGTCACCGTCAACAATCCTCAAGACTCGTACAAATGGGTCTGAAGCCCACACTTTTTTCAACCTCCCAAGATGTTGATGAACTTGCACATAATTATGCACACTAGGCCCTTTGCATCATGGACCAAACCCAGCCACTGCATTTAACATTTTATGAAAATAAACAGAATTGGCTGCATTAAAAGGTAGTCCCGCATGAGAAAACGATTTTACTACTGCATTGTGAATTCCCTCTTTTAGTTCCTTCGTTGCAAAGGCGGATCATATAGATGGTTGAGCACCAGGGGTGGCCCTATATGCAAATTATTCACCAATTCTGCCACATCTTTTCCATTTCACATTTTATGTGGAGTCTACTTTTTTCTTGATGGAGCAGTCGGACCTGATACAAACATGACATCAACTCCATCATCTTCACCAATTCCTTGTGTGGATTCATTTAGGCTTTCTTCTTTGAAAGTGGAATAAGTTTTAGTGGGTTTCTTCTTTTCAGCAATTTCTTGAAGGGCCTTTAACATTTTTTGTTGAGTGTCAAAACGAACTTCTGGACATCATTCAGTATCTCCTCTTTGACCAGCCAAGTGTTTCTTCAACCTAGAAATCCCTCCACCATTTAACACTTTACCACAATAAGTGCACAATAACAATTTAGCCTTTGTTGAAGGTTCTTTCTCCTCCACACAATACTCCTATGCATCGTTTGTTTTTCCGCTAACAGCCACTTCTTTTTGAGTAACAAATGTAGATGTCGGGGCACTTGAAGTTGCCCCTAAAGATTATGCTTTTGTAGTGTTAATTACCTATAATCAACCATTCATAAATAATCATTTAAGCCAGTCATTAATAAAAATTGAATAGAAAAATACGTAAATTGCATATACTTGACATAATATCACTACTTAAAATGATTAAATTCAAAAATGATTTAGATGGTATAGGAAAAATATAAGTTTTAAGGGAGGAAAATTCTTTTAAAGTAATGAACAGGAGAAACTAGAAACTACTGCATTCCTTGAGAACTCCATCTACTTCAAACCTACCTAAAGATCAAAAAATTGTTGGCAGACCATATTTTTCTATCCATTTCAACAAACAATTCTGTCAACAAACTATTCTCCATAAAAATGTATCCAATATGTACTGTTCAAAAATAGATACACAAATTGCAATCCACTGCAAATTCAGATTCATAGGATATATTAGGACAATTACATTAGAAAAATAGTAATAGAGAAAAATTTAAAACAACTACCAACTATCCATATTCATGAAATTCATATTCATAGCCTCCTGAATTCAACCAACTACATCTGGAAAAAGAAAAAAGAACAAAAACACTATAATTTTAATTAAATAACGCAGAAGATCATGCGACAATTTCGTGCTCACGTAAGAATTTAAAGAATCACAATAATTTTAAATAGGAAGAATGCTTACCGGAGGAAGGACCTAAAGAAGAAACGGCTGCCAGAGATGGGGATTGCCGGCGCATTGCCAGTGACAGTGGCGGCGATCATTGATGGCTGGGGCAGTTGCCGATGGTACGTTGATTCGGTGGCAATTGAAGGCAGCTGCTGCAGTAGTGGGGATTTGGGGCTCGATCGGGGAGGGTGATTAGGGATTTGGAGAGAACACAGTATAACATTGAACGAACATGAACCTGCTTGCCCATGTGCAAGTTTGATGGCCTAGACATGCTCTCACCAAGGAGAAGATACGAACGTTGGTTGTCATATTAAAGGGGGAAGAGATAAGAAGAAGGAAGCAGGATAAGAGAAGAGGGGCAAAGGTGACGATTTGGAGAAGTTGCTAGTAATGATCCTGATTTAGGTATTATATGCATGCTAAAAATTAAGTCATTACCGGATGGGAAAAAACCCTGAAAGCCTAAGAAAGGAATTTTTATCCAAAAAACTCCATTTTTGATCTCCTCTCATGCCATCTTAAACTATTCAAATCCGAGTATCTCAGTGCATGACTTTGCTCCTTATAAGCGCCACATATATAAATCAATACTTGACAAAAAGCTAATAGCCAAGTATGAGACTATAAACATGTTATGTCATGTCATGAGATCAAATGCAATGCAATGTAGCCATGTAACCTGAGCCAATAAGGAATTAGCAAACTAACGAGGGTTAGCAAGATTCCACTATACGAATAGCTCTTTACATGTTACACCTGATGAGATGACTGAGCTCTTTAGTTCTACCCCTATATACTAATAGCTTTTTAGTTCTGCACATGAGCACACTCCCCCTATATAAATGCTTGAAGGCTACAACACTCAAGTTTAGCTGAAATACACAAGACATTACATAATCACTATGACTCTCCCCTGTTGTCATTTCAAAATGGTGAAATGCTAAAAAACATAAAAATACTAGTCCTCATCATCGTATTATCTAGTGCCTCTAGCTTCGTCTCCGAGGACGAGCGGTTTTTGTTAGGTTGATAGGCCGCACTTAGCTCATAGGTATCAAGTGAAAACCAAATCTATATCTCTAACGAGTTGGTTCTTGTTCCTCCATAAGTAACTTACACCAATATCAAAATTCCCCACCTTGATGGACAATGCCTCATTGTTGAGAAGACGGTATCCAAGGTTGTACTAGGTTGGGGCGGAGTTGGTGTCCTTTGCTCTTCCCCTATCTCTTGTTGATCTTCCTCATGGAAGGGAAATTTTGTTTTTTTCTTAGTTGACTAGTGATAATTATTTTTATTCTTTTCATCACAAAATTAATAGATTGATTAGTTAAATTACATGGATTTAGGTTAACTGTCTTAATCATAAAAGTCTATGTGGAATCGACTCATATTTGCCTTTGCTATACTATATAATTGACTTGTGTGCTTGAGCTAATTATTACACACTAATTATAGGATTATAACACTAAATTTATACAATAAATCATGGAATTTAAATAAATAAATAAATAATTAATTAATTAATTAAAAAAAGAGTTTTTACGTTGCAGCCAAAATTCCGTCACTATTGGTCCTGACACCTTCGCCGCTCCTACTGCCACTGGCGGCCATGCTTCTCACGGCCAACCACCGCACCACATTGTTGTTGACACAGTAGTGATTGGATCTGGCGTATCAAGTCTGCCCAAGTCCAACTCGCCTGCTCGAATCAACCCACTTCACCCTCGTGTAGGCTCTGATCTAGTCTGGTTTATCTCAAACCCGAGCGGCAGCATGACTCAAGCATGCCACACGAGGTTTTCATTGTGTTTTCTTGAACATTTTTCTATGCGTTACTTCTAAAGTTTTTGCAAGCATTTTAATTGGTGTGCTCTTTGCCTGAGTTGTGCATATCCATTTATAATATTCCAACATTGGTCATTAACAAGCTCAACATATGCTTTTAATATCTTTGTTTTCATCACAGTTAATTCAATGAGAATTGTAATGCACGGGTGCCTGTCCATTAGTTTGGAATTACTTTTATGAGCAAGCAATGTGTGAATACGAGCTTTGAGTCTAGTTCAGCTATGCATTTTCTTAGTTATATCTATTTGCCAATAAAATGTAAATTGAATGTACAAAAAATCAACGAAATGAGCATGGATTTGAAAGATGAATTTTTTTTTAGAATCATTCTCACTAAATTAACAAGGACTGCATATAGTTCCTTCGGAATTAGTAATAGGATGATGTTTGTTATATCAGTTGGAATTTTTACAGTAGACCAGCATTATAGCTGAAGTTCAAAAAAACAAACATTCCTGCCTCTGCAAACCAACTTGTTAGGTTCACAAGTCCTCCACTTGTCCTTGGCATGTCTCCCATGTCACCTTCTCCATTGCTTGGCAATGGTCAGTAATTACTTGCCACTGCTCCTCTCTTCTGATTTCTTTCAAAGCACTTGTCAGCCCTAATAGTGATTTTGCATAGATTGCATTCATCCCTCTGCAAAAAAACCAACTGTTATTGGTGGGAAAAAGGGAAGAATTATTGAACATAATTGTCAAAATAGGATATTATATTACCTTTTTATCACGACTAGGATTTAGATCTTCGTATTGATCCTTTTCCCACCATGTTCGCATTCAATCTTTGGTATAGAAAGCGAACGATCTACACATCCCGACCACAGTTGCATCTGAAGTATACTCTTCTCCAGAAAACAAAATTTGGTTGGGCAGGATATCGAATGAATCACCTATTGGCGTCCAATGGTCCCTTGTGTGCAGCATTCTGCTTGCCTTCTTAAGACTAACGTCCGTCCTCTTGGAGAAAAAAACAATTCCAACTCCCTTGAGGGAGCTGGTGCTAATGCTTCTGTAGACAGAAAACAAATACTTAAAAAAAGTGATAAAAAAATATTTTCATTTTGTAATTTTTTTGATAAAATCTTAATTTTTTAAAATCTATGCATATATATTTGCTGGAATGGTTTACTGGCTAGCTCTTGTGGCGAAGTAGCATAAACATTTATGTCAACTTCCTCGTAGCGATCGTGAATTAAGTACGGGCAATCTCTTTCACCATTAAGGTAGGGTTTGAGGTAGCAGCATACGATTTGATAGGGGTTGGATTAAAATTTTGACCCACAAAAGTTAAGGTCGATATCGGTGCGGCTTTGCAGTACATGGTTACGTTTTCATCGATTAAGCCTTTATATAGCACAGCAGCCTAGTTTAAATAAATGAAGATTCAGGAAGTCAAATAGTGGATACAACAAATAAATATAACTATAAGGAGACTATCAAAACAGCCACATGAAAAAATAAAAATGATGAAACATAAACAATGAAACTGTTGCAAGAACGACAAACAATAATAATAGAAACAAGGACAAGAAAAAATAATAATATTAACCACAGGAATTGAACCTGGTAGGCTTTCATTCCATTTTCAGGAACAATAACAAAGGTAGTCCTGCACTATAAAACGATTTAGCTACTATAATGTCAAATCTCTCTTTCAGTTCCCTCGTTGCAAAGGCGGATCATATAGATGGTTGAGCACCAGGGCTGGCCTTATATACAAAATATTCACTAATTTCTCTGCATCTTTTCCCTTTCACCTTTTCTGTGGAGTCTACTTTTTCTTCCTTGATGGAGTAGTTGGACCTCATACAACCATGACATCAACTCCATCATCTTCACTAATTCCTCGTGTGGATTGATTTAGACTTTCTTCTTCAAATGTGGCTTCAGTTCTAGAGGGTTTTTTCTTTTCAGCAATTTCTTGAAGGGCCTTTGACATTTTTTTGCTGAGTGTCAAAACGAACTTTTGGACATCATTCAGTATCTCCTCTTTGACTAGCCAAGTGTTTCTTTACTGCAGTAATCCCTCCACCATTGAACTCTTTACCACAATAAGTGTACAATAACCTTCTTGCCTTTGTTGAAGGATCTTTCTCCTCCACACAAAACTCCTATGCAACCTCTATTTTTCCTCTAATAGCCGCTTCATTTTGAGCAACAAATGTACATGTCGGGGCACTTGAAGTTGTGGCCTAGGAAAAATAAAATTTTTATGGGAGGAAATTCTTTGAAAGTCAAGAATAGGAGAAACTAGAAACTACTTCATTCCTTGACAACTCCATATACTTCAAACCTACCTATAGACCCAAAATTGATGGCAGACCAGATTGTTCCATCCATGTGAACAGACAATTTGTCAACAAACTATTCTCCATAAGAATGTACGCAATAAGTACTGTTAAAAAATAGATAAACAAATAGCAATCCACTGCAAATTCAGATTCATAGGAAATATGAAGGCAATTACATTAGAAAAACGGTACTAAACAAAAATTTAAAACAACTGCCAACAGCACAAATTCATGAAATTCATATTCATA
>JAURVB010002227.1:0-16164 GCA_033002965.1 Piper betle | reverse complement strand
GGCAGGTCTTTGATTTTACTAAATATATATATTGCCATTGTGCACCTCATGATTTAAAGATGTCAACATAAGAATATTCATCACTATATAAAACCCGCATTACCATTACCTAATGGGGAATTTCCGAATTTATGCATAATTAATTATCAACTACAATATATATAATTTGCATTATCCGATGGGGATTTTGTAACCCTTATAAATAGAGAGCACACAATAAAATATATAATTTCCATCACCCAAAGGTGTTTTGCAAACGAGTGCATAAAGTCAGTATTATTATTATTATGCATGTTCACGATCTTCACACTAGATAATTGAAATTAGATTGATATACTCCCCAACCTGCCCATTATAATAAATTAGAAAGTATTCTAGTCTTTACACATTGTATAACCCAATATTTAGTTAACAGATATTTTAATAAGCCTAATATTAAATATTGCAATAGATCACACAGGTAGGATTACTAATACCAAAACCTTGAATGCACAATTAAATAAATATATAAAACCACATGTGAACAAATCTAATAGTATTCCACTTGTCCGTTTGTTTTCCTTCAACTAATACATAGATATAACTAAAGGGCTTGTAAACTTTTGTTAACTGTAAAATATTCTTAAACAATCTGGTCTATCTACTGTGCCAATATCGGATCAAATAGATTTTGTCAGAAAGAAAAAATAATATAAATTTGATAATTTTGTTCTGACGCTGATCGGGTTAAAGGGCATTTTCATTCATTTTAGATTTTTATCTTATTGTTTTGACGTTTAGATGTGATGTTTAGACGAATGGATAAGAAGGTTGCCTTGTCTTGTATCACTTTAAACAGAAAAATATATAATATTATAAAGGTAACAAATTTTTTTTACATATACACAACCGCCAAGACTAGATGGAATGGAAGATTGACTTATTAGGTTCTTCCTTTAACCTGCATTCAATATGGGCATCAGATAGTACAGGCACTGATAGGTTTTGACTTGTAGGATGAGTATCGGGCATTTCACATTGAATGGTTTTCTCGACTGATAGGTTTTCACCTGTAGGACGGGTATCTGGCATTTCACACCGAGTGAGTATCTGGGACTCTGATGTTGTTTCAAGTGGCAGCGGGTCAAGAGCAGCCAACATATCACGGAGCCTTGCAGCCACCACACTGAAAGCGGGTCTTCTAGGTGCTTCACAAGTCAAGCAATCCCTCATCAACCCTCTCCACTTGTGGAAGCACCACTCCGGCACTGCCTCATGGTGCCTCCAATCGCCAAAAAATGTATAATTTACCTGGTCATCATTCGAAATCATATCAACGTGAGGAAACACCATTCCCGTGAGGAGCTCACTCATGAGCACCCCAAAGGAGTAAACGTCTACCTTCTCTGTGATTTTACACTTTATAAAGCTCATCTCCGGTGCCATGCGTCCCATGGTACCAGCGCCGTGCATGAAGCTCATGTCATCTTCCTTCTCCATTGCATGCCCCAAGTCACAAATCTTGCATAATGGCCGTGTCGGATCACTAAGGTCGAGAAGCACATTCGATGATTTGATGTCAAAATGAATGATATCCTTTGAGTGCATGTATTCCACGGCTTCGGCAACTTGTGTGGCAACCATCACGCGGCTCCGCCATGGGAGAATCACAAAATCCTTATCCGCGTCGACGACATGCTCAAGGTCGCCATTGGGCATAAACTCGATAACTAAGTCGTGGAGGTCGTGAACGTTTCCATGATCAACATCAATAGAATCCGCAGCGACGCCATGGAAAGAAATGATGTTAGGGTGGTGCAGCTTGGCCATCATGCGTGCCTCATGACAGAAGATTTGGCCATCGTTGTCGTCATCATCGGAGTCCGTCATGATCTCTTTGATGGCCACTGTGCGGCCCTCATGTTTTAGCTCTGCCTCAAAAATGTGACCTTGCCCTCCTTGGGAAATCTTCCTTCTCTTATGGATATCACTCCACTGGAACACCTTGATTGAGCTCGCTTCTTCACTTAACCTCCTCTTCATTTCTACTACTCTTTTGACAATATTGATGGAATTGAAGTTAAACATCCTAATTAGATAAAAAAAATGCATATCTAGTAATGAATTGTAAGATGAACTCGAATAGGAAAGAGATAATAATAAAAAATATGGAGATTCACAAAGGCTGTTAATTCCTAAATTCATTAAATAATTATTAGTTTACTTAGGACAATTAGACATCAATATTCCACATAATTACATCATTATTCAACCAGAAGTTGATGGCTCTTATCGAAGATCTCCACTTATAGGAAGAACATGCAAAAACAATAAAAGAAGCTAAATTGCAACTATGTTCACCCTCTATTATTTTCCTAATTATGTTAGGGTTTGCAGCGTGCAGACAATTCACTTGTTGCTTTAGGAATATAACACTATTGGCATTTGAAATACATATTAATCAAGAAATAAAGCTTCTTAGTTGTCTTGCTCTCATGCATTCACCTTCTTCTATTTCACTACAACAGAAGTCTGGAACAAAAAGTACGTAATTACTATTTCACATATCAATAATCTATTTACGAACACCTAAATGACCACCATCCTACAAATAATTTATCTAGCAACAACAAATATATAAGCAAGCATATAAGATTTTAATGAATGAATTCAATATAATAAGAATGCACCTATCATGCTTCCCATATGTTGATATTGCTTACAAAAAAATTAAAAGAACGTGTACAAAAACATGTTGAGTAGAAAAGAAGATTTTACCCCAAGAAATATTAGATTTACTACCCTCTAACAAAGTAGGATTTGTTAGCTACTAGAAAAACACAGTGGGGGTATATATAGAGTCTAAGAAACCTCTAAGGAGTCCCCCTCCCCCTCTAAACTCCACATTCATTCACCTCATGATAATGTGTAAAGTTAAAACTAACTTTAGTAGATAGTAGGTATCTCTTAACTTAACATTTATTTATCTATATTTACTCATGAATAACTCCATGCCAGACTATGATTAAAAGCAGGCAATTTAACCTATCAAATTACAACAACAATAAAAAATAAAAAAATCAAATTATTTTATTTTATATTTTCATTTGGATCTATCTTTGAAATGAATTTGAATTAATCCTTGTCTATGATAAAATATATATATATATAAAGAGTAACTTGATCTCTTTAATTAACAGCATATATATATATATAATTACAACCGCAACCGCTACAACACAAATGGGTAATTACATGGCTAAAAATCATGAGAAATAAAAGACAAGCAATCCAGCATAACTAACACATTTTACTGATTAATTAAAACATATTAACGTATTTTAACACATATAAGTTGCCCAGAAAGATATGTTCTATCATAGATAGCCACATACATATATATGATATCACTACATAAATACCATTTTTCTACACGTTTTAAAAAGTTCGTGTGAAGAAAAATGGTATTTTTCACCCCATCTTTTCCACGTCGATTTCTATAGAGGGAAAAAAGTGAAGTATCTTTCCTCCGGCCCACTTTTCTTCGCTCAACAGTTCTCCACGTTTTGCTATTAATGAGTATTTTTCGGGTTTAGGTGGGGAGGAAAGCTAGCCGTTAACATATACTCGCCTTCAAATATTTCCAAATATAGAAAAAAAATTTAGAATTTTTTCCATGGTAATAAATAGTGTGGAGAAGACACGGAGAAAATTCATTTATTTTGTACTGTATGAATTAATTCTAAGCATGCTGATATGCATACAACAAAAACTTATGGCACCCATGCAATCGTTACAAAAATAATCATAGACTTTATTCATTTGACAAGGGCATCGTGTTCAGAAAAATCACTTAACAAGGATATTATATAAAATAAACTAAAGATTAAACATCCATATCAATTCTATATCATACTATCATACCATTCTGTTTAAAGTGAGATTAAAAATGGTAACCTTCTTATCCATTCGTCAAAACATCACATCCAAACGTCAAAACAACAACATAAACTCCAAAATGAATGAAATGCCCTTTAACCCTAATTGGCGTAGTAGATAGACCAGATTCTTTAAGAATATTTTACAGTTAACAAAAGTTTACAAGCACTCTAGTTTTATCTATGTATATGTTGAAGGAAAACATTTGGACAAGTGGGATATTATTAAATTTATTCTTCACATGTGGTTTTATATATTAATTTAATTGTACATTGAGGGCTTTCTTATTAGTAAGCCTACTTATGTGATCTATTATAATATTTAATATCAGGCTTATTAAAATATCAGTTATACATTGTGTAAAGACTAGACTACTTCTTTTCTAATTTATTGTAATGGGCCAAGTTAGGTAGTATATCAATCTAATTTCAATCATCTAGTGTGAAGGTCGTGAACATGCATAATAATAATAATGTGGACTTCATATACACATTTGCAAAACACCTTCGGGTAATGGAAATTATATATTTTGTGGTGCGCTCTCTATTTATAGGGATTACAAAATCCCCATTGGATAATACAAATTATATAATTTATGGTTGAAAATTAATTATGCATAAATTCTGAAATTCCCGATCAGGTAATGCGGGGTTTATATAGAGATGAATATGCTTATGTTGACATCTTCAAATCTCGAGGTGCTCATGGGAATGTATATATTTACTAAAATCGAAGAGACACACCTCAGATTTTATGCACAAAAAGATATTATTCTTCTAACATTCCATAGAACGTCCACCAGAATGAAAGGGTATGGCTACTCACCAAGAAGATTGAAGATTTTATGGTTGATAACGATGGTAAATTAGATAAATAATCACACCAAAAACTTGTCTACTTGTTGGTTTTAATGGCTCTTTGTACGAGATATTTTAATAACTAAGACTATCAAAGTGATCTTGAATTCAGGAAAAAATTCATATTCTAAGGTATGGACCTCAAAGAGGTAACGTGGGAAGGGAGCTAGTCTGGTTTAGGCTCACCCGTCTGTATCTCCAAGCTGTTGGGTTTTTAACACCCAAAAAGAAATCCCTGAACTTCTTGATATGCCTTAACAAGTACGTAACAATATTCAATAAAACACACAATAATTTGGTAATCTCAAAATATACTAAAAATCACAAATCATCAATTATTACCAATAATAAGTACACAATCACTCAATTGTGAAATCCTCACACTCTCTAATTGGAAACAACTCACAATCTCTTAACACTCATCTCTAAAACGAACACACTCCAATTAGAAATACATCACAACTTCACATACTCTTACTTGTGTACTCTCTTCAATTCAACTCTACTCTATTTTACTCACAATACAACTACATATTTATAGACAACGAAAACCAGCCTCGTAGATACGAAGAGCCACAACACTAAATATTCATCATCTTCAACCATTCTTTTCGAATCCCTCGTACCTCTTCAAATAAATCCATGTCTTTACAATCCTCCATGTAGTTGCATGTATTCTCATATTCATCGTATGATGAGGGACCCTAACACCAACCAGAGCGGTAGCATGACTCAAGCATGCCACAAGAGGTTTTCATTGTGTTTTCGTGAACATTTTTCTATGCGTTACTTCTAAAGTTCTTGCAAGCATTTTAATTGGTGTACTCCTTACCTGAGTTGTGCATTATGGAGTGAGGACATATCCATTTAAAATATGCCAACATTGGTCATTACCAAGCTCAACAAATGCTTTTAATATCGTTGTTTTCATCACAGTTAATTCAAATGAGAATTGTAATGCAAGGGTGCTTGTCCATTAGTTTGGCAAGATAATGAGAATTACTATTATGAGCAAGCAATGGGTTGCATTTTCTTAGTTATATCTATTTGCCAATAAAATTTAAATTGAATGTACCAAAAAAACAACGAAATGAGCAAGGATTTGAAAGATGAATTGCTTTTTTAGTATCATTCTCACTAAATTAGCAAGGACTGCATATAGTTCCATCGGAATTAGTAATAGGATGGTATTTGTAATATCAGTTGGAATTTTCTTAGGAGACAAACATTCCTGATGGGTTCACTAGTTCTCCACTTGTCCTTGGCATGTCTCCCATGTCACCTCCTCCATTGCTTGCCGGTGGTCAGTTATTACTTGCCACTGCTCCTCTCTTCTGATTTCTTTTAAAACCCTTGTAAGCCCTAATAGTGAGTTTGCATAGATTGCATTCATCCCTCTGCAAATTAACCAACAGTTAGTGGGAAACAAAAAGGAAGAATTATTTAATATTACTGTCAAAATATAATATTATATTACCCTTTTATCACGACTAGGATTTAGAACTTCGTATTGTTCCATTTCCCACCAAGTTCGCTTTCCATCTTTGGTATAGAAAGCGAACGATCTACACATCCCGACCACAGTTGCATCTGAAGTATACTCTTCTCCAGAAAACAAAGTTTGGTTGGGCTGGATATCGAATGAATCACCAATTCGCTTCCAACAGTCCCTTTTGTGCAGCATTCTGCTTGCCTTTTTAACACTAACGTCCTTCCTCTTGGAGATCAAAAACCATTCCAACTCCCCTGAGGGAGCTGGTGCTAATGCTTCTGTAGACAGAAAAACAAATACCTAAAAAAAGTGATAAAAAGCATTTTCATCATCTAATTTTTTTAATAAAATCTTAATTTTTTAAAATCTATGTATATATAGTTGCAGGAATAGTTTACTGGCTAGCTCTTGTGGCGAAGTAGCATAAACATTTATGTCAACATCCTCCTAGCGATCGTGAATAAAGTAGGGGCAAGCTCTTTCACCATTAAGGTAGGGTTTGAGGTAGCAGCATACGATTTGATAGGGTGTTGGATTAAAATTTAGACCCACAAAAGTTAAGAAGGTCGATCTCAGTGCGGCTCTTCTTGCCATTGCGTCTATCATTTCTTCTTTCGATAGTCCACAGTACATGGTTACTTCTTCGTCGATTAACCCCTTATATAGCACAGCAGCCTAGTTTAAATAAATGAAGTTTCAGGAAGTCAAATACAGCATTCAACAAATAAATATAACTATAAGGAGACCGTCAAAACAGGCACATGAAAAAATAAATATGATGAAACATAAACAATGAAACTATTGCAAGAAGGACAAACCATAATAATGGAAACAAGGACAAGAAAAGATAATAATATTAACCATAGGAATAGAACCTCGTAGGCTTTCATTCCGTTTTCAGGAACAATAACAACGGATAATGGTGCTGTAGGCGAGGAGGACGATGAAGATACTACTTGGTAACCCTGTGCCACGGCTCCCGTCGGCCAAAAAGGATCGAGATTCATTGGACCTTGTTGGCGTTCCATATCTTTCTTCAATCTTAGCCACCAAAGGCCAGCTACGTTAATCTATATATATATATATATATATATATATATACATAAACGTAGAGTAAATTGATCTATTTAATTAACAGCATATATATAATTACAACCGCTACAACACAAATTGGTAATTACATGGCTAAAAATCATGAGTAATAAAAGACAAGCAATCCAGCATAACTAACACTTTTTACTGATTAATTAAAACATATTAACATATTTTAACACATATAAGTTGCCCAGACAGATATGTTCTATCATAGATAGCCACATACATATATATGATATCACTACATAAATACCGTTTTTCTACACGTTTTAAAAAGTTCGTGTAAAGAAAAATGGTATTTTTCACCCCATCTTTTCCACGTCGATTTCTATAGAGGGGAAAAAGTGAAGTATCTTTCCTCCGGCCCACTTTTCTTCGCTCAACAGTTCTCCACGTTTTTCTATTAATGAGTATTTTTCGGGTTTAGGTGGGGAGGAAAGCTAGCAGTTAACATATACTCGCCTTCAAATATTTCCAAATATAGAAAAAAATTTAGAATTTTTTCCATGGTAATAAATAGTGTGGAGAAGACACGGAGAAAATTCATTTATTTTGTACTGTATGAATTAATTCTAAGCATGCTGATATGCATACAACAAAAACTTATGGCACCCATGCAATCGTTACATAAAATAATCATAGACATTATAGCACGAATCTCCATTTCTAGAGGATGGAAGGCAAAGAGAAAGATGGAGGCTATACAATAATAGTAACTCCCATCATTACACCCTTATTGATACATTAGTGGGTTATCTTGATCACAATAAACTAAATGTCACAAAAATTAAACATCTATTACAACAATATATTAAATGTGACTTTTCAATAATTGCATCTTTTATTGTCAACTTTTTTTATACCAAATGGAACATTTAATAGGCATGTTTATATAGACGAAGGCCAAAACTATACCAGCCATATACACTAGGGAAAGAAACTCTTCAGTTCATACTCCACCATAAATCTAACAACATATGTACACATCAATATCAATACAAATACACACTTTAAACAGCTGCACAATTGGCGCATAAAAGAACAGATATAAAACTGATGCATACTTGTTTTGTAGGCCTGTATGGATAATGAAGTAAAAAAATAATAATTACTTCATATTCCTGATTAGTCAAACTATCTATCATTTATTATGTTTACAGAACTATATATTGTGGCAATGCCGTTGATACAGCCATATCGGCAGCGCAGGCAGAGGTCCGGCAACGGCTGTGGCGAGGAGTGGTAGCAGCGGCCACGGCCTTTTGCCTGAGATTAATCTTCCCTTCTTTTTATCTCGCCTAACACAATGGCCTCGGGCCAATGCATTTTCTTTTCCCAACCCACGTTAGAGGACAAATTCGTCAGGATATGATTTTTAGCCCCATATTTATAATTTATTTTAAACATAGCCCCAAATTTTTAATATGTGTAACAGTGGACCCCTTTGTGGTGAACAACTCTTATCTTTACAAGAATAAAACTCTTGTATAAGCTAACTTTATATGGTAGAAAAATATATCATCTGACTTTTACCATTAAATTTAGTTTATTTTTTAACAAACGCAACCGTGGATGACATTTTGTCCAGGGCTTCTCACAAATTTCCAGAACCGATACTTAAAAGCCCCACATAGGCATATATATATATATATATATATATATATAGAGGGTGGGGGCTATACTGCAGCAAAGCCAAGATGGCTGTGCGCAG
Organism: Piper betle; assembly: GCA_033002965.1. Taxonomy (NCBI): domain Eukaryota; kingdom Viridiplantae; phylum Streptophyta; class Magnoliopsida; order Piperales; family Piperaceae; genus Piper; species Piper betle. Next base: position 7,091 of record JAURVB010002227.1, on the reverse strand, counting down.
TGTTTCAGCCGTTGGATCAAATCCAACGGCTGAAACAAGCCCCTCACTTCCCCCTTCTCCATCAATAAAAAAAAAAAAGCTTCTACCGCCGCCGGCCGCCGAGTCACTGCCACCCCGGCCGACGTAACCGCGGGGACGGGGCGGCGGATCTAGCCGCCCCGCCTCTTCCCTTACCGGCCCGCCGCCCCGCCGCCGGGCAACACCACCGCGGCCCCCGACTGCCACCCCGTCCCCCGTCCGCCAGCCCGCTGCGCGACGTCCCCCGCCCGCCACCCCGCCGCGACGCCCGTCCCCGCCCGCCACCCGCCGCACGACGCCCCCGTCCCCCGCCCGCCACCCCGCCGCGCCCCTCGGCCCCGCCGCCACCCAACTGCGCCCCCCTCGGCCCCCGCCGCCACCCAGCCACGCCCCCTCGGCCCCCGCCGCCACCCCGCCGCGCCCACCCTCGGCCCCCGCCCGCCACCCCCTCGGCCCCCGCCTGCCACCCCCTCGGGCCCCGCCGCCACCCAGCCGCGCCCCCCTCGGCCCCTGCTGCGCCGCGCCCCCGTCCCCTGTCGCCGCCGCACCCCCCCCCCGGCCATCGCCGTGGCCAGGCATCCTTCCCGCCCCCTCCGCCGTCGCTCCTGCGGCAGCGTCGGTGGCTGTGGCCACCCCCTTTTTTATCTTGGCCGTTGGATGCTGATCCAACGGCTAAGATCAAACTCCAGCACAGCCAAGATGGTTGTGCTGGAGTACATGTTTTAATAATGTATTTTATTTTTATTTTTTATTTATTAATTATAAATTTTCTTAAACACATTTTTCCTTACATTCTATAAGACAAATGATATTTACATTTTTTATAAAAAATTCTTATAATTTAAAATATTTTAGTTTCAACAAAATTTTTAATATCTAATAAAATATAATAAGTACAGATGAAAAATTAAGACAGTCAAATATATATAATATTTTTTTATTTTAGAATTTTGATCGATTAAATTTCAAACAAAATCTAAAATCTTACATTTTGAACTATAACTAAAAACTAATATCATTTTAGAATCTTATTGCATTACCAATCTTTTTATTTTGAGATATAAAAAAGTAAAGGTTATGACTTTCATTTATTTCCATATTTGTTTAGAATAACAATGAGATCTTTATGAGTGTTTTTGGGTGGTTTTGTCATTGAATAAGAAATAATGAGATTTGGTAATGATTAATATAAAAGTTTTTAAAATTTGACTATTTTGAAAAAAAAATGAAATATGGACATCTATGATATTTTTTGTTTTTTCCCGAAACCCATGTTAGAGGTAAAATTTGTCCGGATATGACTTTTAACCCCTTGTAATTATTTTAAACATAGGCCCAAATTTATAATATACGTAAAAATTGACCCTTTTTCATAAAAAGCTCTTCTTTCTATATTTTTACCCATTTCAACTCTTAGATTTATATCTTGTCATGAGATAAATAAATACCGAGATGCTTATTATCAATTCAAGTAACTCTTAGCTTAATATATTTTTATGTCAGAATGAATGAGGAGTTAAGAAGGGTTGAGAGAATATAAAAATGTGACTACTTATACTGCGAGGAAATTGTGGTAATTAATTTCCTTTGGTGTATGAATCCCATGTAACTCTTAGTATAACTTCTTTCTCATGAGATAAATAAGGCTAGAGGTCGTATTATGCACAACTTATAATAGAGATAAATTTTAATTTTATAAATAAACTTTTATTTAATGATGAAGAGGTAAACTATAAGAATCTAATTATATCATAGATAAGGATTAATTCAAATTGATTTCAAAGATATAAACTAAAATAATTTGATTTTTTAGTTTTTATTGTCGTTATAATTTGATGGTTGCCACACAAGTTTCCGAAGCTGTGGAATACATGACATGGCCATTATGCAAGATTTGTGACTTAGGGCAGGCAATGGAGAAGGAAGATGACATGAGCTTCATGCACGGGGCTGGTACCACATGTTGGGGCCTTTGGGCCCCCATGCAAGCTCCAAAATTACTGTTGGGCCCTTCGGGCCAAAAAATGAGACTTTAAACAACCAAAGAAAATTTGCAATAGGTGTCAGATTTGTGACTTGGGGCATGCAATGGAGAAGGAAGATGACATGAGCTTAATGCACGGGGCTGGTACCACATGTTGGGCTCCTTGGGCCCCCACGCAAGCTCTAAAACCACTATTGGGCCCTTTGGGCCCCCAAAAAAACTTTAAACAAACAAAGGAAACTCGCAATAGGTGTCACGCGCCTCTCTTAATCCAAAAGCTAGCACAAGGAATAAGAATTTCCCATTAGCCTATATACAAGTCACCAACAACCTCTACGACCGATGTGGGACAAACCCAACAACTCTCCTTCACATATTAGGCTTGACCCGAAACCATGAAGGAAACAATAACAATTAGCATACGCAAACCCGGCTCGAACTTGGCTTTGATACCACTTGTTCGGCCCTTTAGGTCCCCACCGAAGCTCCGAAACCACTGTTAAGCCTTTCAGGCCCCTAAAAGGGACTTTAAACAACCAAAGAAAACTTGTAATAGGTGTCACGGGCCTCTCTTAATTAGGCTTTCCCATTAGCCTATATACAAGTCAGAAAGCCCAAGAGATCTGCTTGGGTGACAATTTCGTATGCAGAAAATATTAGAATACCACAGTGTAGGGAAATTGAGTACCCGATCGTTCAATCACTTTCAATTGCACATCAAGGTGCGTGAGCACTGGCTGACAAGGTGCACGCACTGGCTGACAAAGTGCCTAAGTGCTCAGGCAATTTTAGGAGTATGTCAATTAAAGCATTAATTAACTAATTATATCTGTATCATAATTTTAAATACCATATTGGATTTTCATGTGGTACATGGTATACATAATTTAATCGGGTCGAACTGGATTTGAGATGTTGTATGGGATTTGATATTTAATTATATTTTTCCTCCTCTAAAAAAATTTGCAAGAACCTCTAATTTCATTTGATTTCTTATAACGAATGTTGTAAGAGATGCTTTTGCTACATGGATGACCTCAAACAAACGGCCCATAGAAGGGCGATAGTCACCGTCAACAATCCTCAAGACTCGTACAAATGGGTCGGAAGCCCACACTTTTTTCAACCTCCCAAGATGTTGATGAACTTGCACATAATTATGCACACTAGGCCCTTTGTGTCACAGGTCCAATCTAGGGTCTTATTTTTTGCCCTAATCTTCCCCCGTGCGGCGTGTTTCCCCCTCGGAACCACCAGCCAACAACACTGTGCAACCCGCGGAATTGTTGCACAGCACCCTCCGAACACCGGCTTTGCCCACACACCCGGACAAGTGCTCGGTAGTACCCGACCGCCCAGCGCACCAACACCGGCACTTGCCCCACCCGAATCGCTGCGTCCTGCTCGGACACGCTCGGACACCCTATCGAGCTGCTCGAGCGCTGCTCGATCACCAAGCTCGCTGTGCTGTGTGTCCCAGCACCGCTCACCCAACACAGCCGGCGCACCCTGGTTGCAGGAATCACCAACCAGGTCTCGGTCACCGAATCCAACACACGCACAATGTTTTACGGGAACTCAGCCCAACCTTAATTCACTACTCTGAATACAAGGGTACAGGTAATCTTACACTTCTTGACTACCAGCAAGTTGTGGACAATCCCCACAACTTACCTCACAACACTCAGCACACACGCACGAGGTTCCTGTACAGACCCGGGGTGGCTCGGTATTCAGGGACACCGGCTGCACCAACAGCGTCACGGGAGGTTCCAGTCCTGGTCCCGACCAGGCCTGGCTGCAGACACCCACCGGACTCCCTTAACCCCGACTCGATCTCACTTCTCCACGCAAGGAGACACTCACCCACTTTGCTGTATGCTCAGATCTCACACTGATCTGTTCTCTTTCTGAACTCCAAATGAAGTCCCCCTTTCATAGACATTGGCTGGACATCAGGGGCAACACAACGTGATGGATCCTGGCCAACCAACTCCAGATCTATGGCTCAGCACCCTCCAACCACGTCACCAACCAAGTGATGTGCCAGAACTAGCCTTCCACCGTTGATCAGCAAATCCACGGACAAGCTTGCTTCAGCCACATCACCACAACCCTTGGAATCTCCAGCACATTAGTGGATCATCCCTGGTGCACCCCAGCCTGGTAGCTGAACCCTCCTGGTTCGCACCGGCTAGACAACACGCACCACACCTGCTCAGCAGGCTCCAGACAACGCGCACACGCCCAGCACTGGGTCCGCACATGCTCGAACCCAGGTGCCGCAGATCAAACTCAACTCCAGATTAATCATGCCTGGTGTCGGGTCGAACGGCGAGTCGGCACACGCAGCGCTCACCCACTCGGCTCGCACCCTGGCTCCCGACACAATGCTCGGTCGCCCGCGCCGCTGCTGCACGCGAGTGCTCAGTCACGCTCGTAACCTCGCACACGCCTGGACTCGGTACGCGGTAGCGCTATGCTAGCGTCCTCGCTCGCGCGCTATGCACCATCGACGCTCGACACACACGATGGCAACAGCACCCGTCGGTCCCTAACTTCACTTCCAGCCCGATACACATCCTGGTAGGTTGTTGCACCACACGAATGACGCCGGCCATTCGCCTTGGACACGGGATAGGCTAGGGACAACCGCCAAACCCTAGTACCCGAATGTCCCTCAGGTTAACCCTGTAACACTTTGCATCATGGACCAAACCCAGCCACTGCATTTAACATTTTATGAAAATAAACAGAATTGGCTGCATTAAAAGGTAGTCCCGCATAAGAAAACGATTTACTACTGCATTGTGAATTCCCTCTTTTAGTTCCTTCGTTGCAAAGGCGGATCATATAGATGGTTGAGCACCGGGGTGGCCCTATATGCAAATTATTCACCAATTCTGCCACATCTTTTCCATTTCACATTTTATGTGGAGTCTACTTTTTCTTGATGGAGCAGTCGGACCTGATACAAACATGACATCAACTCCATTATCTTCACCAATTCCTTGTGTGGATTCATTTAGGCTTTCTTCTTTGAAAGTGGAATAAGTTTTAGTGGGTTTCTTTTTTTCAGCAATTTCTTGAAGGGCCTTTAACATTTTTTGTTGAGTGTCAAAACGAACTTCTGGACATCATTCAGTATCTCCTCTTTGACCAGCCAAGTGTTTCTTCAACCTAGAAATCCCTCCACCATTTAACACTTTACCACAATAAGTGCACAATAACAATTTAGCCTTTGTTGAAGGTTCTTTCTCCTCCGCACAATACTCCTATGCATCGTTTGTTTTTCCGCTAACAGCCACTTCTTTTTGAGTAACAAATGTAGATGTCGGGGCACTTGAAGTTGCCCCTAAAGATTATGCTTTTGTAGTGTTAATTACCTATAATCAACCATTCATAAATAATCATGTAAGCCAGTCATTAATAAAAATTGAATAGAAAAATATGTAAATTGCATATACTTGACATAATATCACTACTTAAAATGATTAAATTCAAAAATGATTTAGATGGTATAGGAAAAATATAAGTTTTAAGGGAGGAAAATTCTTTTAAAGTAATGAAGAGGAGAAACTAGAAACTACTGCATTCCTTGAGAACTCCATCTACTTCAAACCTACCTAAAGATCAAAAAATTGTTGGCAGAACATATTTTTCTATCCATTTCAACAAACAATTCTGTCAACAAACTATTCTCCATAAAAATGTATCCAATATGTACTGTTCAAAAATAGATACACAAATTGCAATCCACTGCAAATTCAGATTCATAGGATATATTAGGACAATTACATTAGAAAAATAGTAATAGAGAAAATTTTAAAACAACTACCAACTATCCATATTCATGAAATTCATATTCATAGCCTCCCGAATTCAACCAACTACATCTGGAAAAAGAAAAAAGAACAAAAACACTATAATTTTAATTAAATAATGCAGAAGATCATGCGACAATTTCGTGCTCACGTAAGAATTTAAAGAATCACAATAATTTTAAATAGGAAGAATGCTTACCGGAGGAAGGACCTAAAGAAGAAACGGCTGCCAGAGATGGGGATTGCCGGCGCATTGCCAGTGACAGTGGCGGCGATCATTGATGGCTGGGGCAGTTTCCGATGGTACGTTGATGCGGTGGCAATTGAAGGCGGTGCTGCAGTAGTGGGGATTTGGGGCTCGATCGGGGAGGGCGATTAGGGATTTGGAGAGAACACAGTATAACATTGAACGAACATGAACCTGCTTGCCCATGTGCAAGTTTGATGGCCTAGACATGCTCTCACCAAGGAGAAGATACGAACGTTGGTTGTCATATTAAAGGGGGAAGAGATAAGAAGGAAGCAGGATAAGAGAAGAGGGGCAAAGGTGACGATTTGGAGAAGTTGCTAGTAATGATCCTGATTTAGGTATTATATGCATGCTAAAAATTAAGTCATTACCGGATGGGAAAAACCCTGAAAGCCTAAGAAAGGACTTGTGGAATCGACTCATATTTGCCTTTGCTATACTATATAATTGACTTGTGTGCTTGAGCTAATTATTACACACTAATTATAGGATTATAACACTAAATTTATACACTAAATCATGGAATTTAAATAAATAAATAAATAATTAATTAATTAATTTAAAAAAGAGTTTTTACGTTGCAGCCAAAATTCCGTCACTATTGGTCCTGACACCTTCGCCGCTCCTACTGCCACTGGCGGCCATGCTTCTCACGGCCAACCACCGCACCACATTGTTGTTGACACAGTAGTGATTGGATCTGGCGTATCAAGTCTGCCCAAGTCCAACTCGCCTGCTCGAATCAACCCACTTCACCCTCGTGTAGGCTCTGATCTAGTCTGGTTTATCTCAAACCCGAGCGGCAGCATGACTCAAGCATGCCACACGAGGTTTTCATTGTGTTTTCTTGAACATTTTTCTATGCGTTACTTCTAAAGTTTTTACAAGCATTTTAATTGGTGTGCTCTTTGCCTGAGTTGTGCATATCCATTTATAATATTCCAACATTGGTCATTAACAAGCTCAACATATGCTTTTAATATCTTTGTTTTCATCACAGTTAATTCAATGAGAA
>JAURVB010002226.1:0-45820 GCA_033002965.1 Piper betle | reverse complement strand
CCAACCCTAGGGAGATAACTTGCAGAGACACGTCCACCACGTTCAGACCTTTCTCAGCTGTACGACAGCTGCGGCTGTGAATTACACGAGACCAGTACCTGTAGCAAACGTAAAAGATGAAGACTCTCCTTACTAATGTAATTAAGCAGAGAAAATCAGTGAATAGATTAATCAAGAGCAAAGAGTTTTTATTTTTGTATGATGTATTTGGTTGAAGCCTTGTTCACATTACTTACCTATCCATTAGTTGCTCGCGAGGAGTGGGAGGAAGATCTGGCCCAAATTTAGATGGTCATGGCACCTGATATCCTCCATTCTTTCTCAACCATCTTCTGAATCCAACCACGAGGGCGTCTGATTTTGTGGGAACAAAGCAAGCTTCTTGACATTTGGAATTGCCTATATCAGCTATCTTTCTTTCCTACATAAAAATGAATCTTCCTAGTTTATTATGGTGTGAAAAGGAACACTTCCATTTTAGTGCAAAAAAGTCGTGTTCATATCAACAGGCAAGGCTCTTTCAATGAAGGTTGAAGCAGATACAGATCTGAATCAAGAATCAGGTTTTGTCCAATGTGAAAGAACCACCGTGGTAGGACTTCGTCTAACCAAAGTGAAAAATTACGCGGGAAGACCCAGATCAACCTGCTATTGCTAGGACTCACAGGAATACATATAAACACAAGAAGCGCTCTCTTTGGGATTGTATTTGCCAGTTTTCCTGTGACATTCAGTAAGGTAAAAAAATTAAAAACACCAGTCTCTGACTAGCAAAACAAAAATGAAGGACTAAAGAAAATTTCAATGCATTACCACTGTGACGGATCCATTAGTACTTTGATCCTTTCTTGGAAAAGCAAAAAACAAGCAAGGTGCTACAAATCTGCTATCACCGCGTTCTTGTTTGGCAAGGAAGCCAGAAGCATCTAATGTTTGAATACTTATTTCCATTGGTCTCCCTCCTTCTCTGTCGCGCTTAACTGTTCATATGAACATTTTCTGCACATTTTAGTTTCTGATAACAATGTGTGCATGAATGAAATCCACATGTACAAAGTCAATGAACTCCTACTCTACAAAGCCAAATCTGTTTATCCGTACGTTGGTAACAAATCTTGGTCCGTCATATTCCATAAAGATCTTAGAAATATGAAAAATTCACACGTGGGATGGCCACAATTTCATCCCAAATATTGTGCTTTCATTCCACTCACTACCATATCCTGCATATGCTCTAAATTTCATTTTAGAATTATCAGGGGAAAAACTAAAAGGTGGAGGTAGTCCCTAAATGGCCTGCCTCAGGAACTATGAAAAATTATAAGGAAATGTAAAATTGATATGGCAGACTATGGTATTTCTAGACATGTGATTTTTATGCTAAGATGTATAGATATAAACTGTGAAAACACTATGATGTAAATCTTAAGGAGAAGAAAGTAAGCAATGACCCGATTAGCAAAAAGTGGAATATGAATACTTATGTTGATGGATATTACTTCAAAAAAGTGCGCGATATTTGAAAAAATTACATAATAATGGTTATGTCTTCCACCGTGTATTCTGAAGAGTATCTAACTAAAACCCTGAGGAGTTTGTGTCAAAATATGTATCCAAATAGCTTACGTAATATTCTTTATAAATAGCTTATGTAAAAGGTTTGCCTACATTACAACGGCGAACCACACAATAAAAGGCCAGGGATACGTAACCGTGTTCTTTCAAGTTCTTTGGTCTTGACATTATCCCATAATGAGCATAAGGAACATGAGCAAGCTCCATAAGGTTTTAAGTCAAGACATCATACCTGAAATGCTAACAGAGCATCACTCGCATCCTCAGCTAGCGTTCTTTTAAAAGATGGCAGAAGAATTTAAATCGCTGATGAAAGGGAAATTAAAAAAAAAAGACAAACATAAAAGTATAAAATACCCATATGGAATCTCTCTATTACCAAACATAGATGTATAAAATGGATCATCCAACTCCTAGATGTAAGGCGGTTTCTTCTTAGAATATAAATCTCTGTAAGATGGGTCCGTGTTTGGCTAGAACCAAACTATCTTATTCTGCACACAACTAGGATAAACAGCAACACAAGCCTTTTTAAATGTATGAACCTGCAATCACTTCTATCAATTAGTTATATTTTACCACGTAAATCCATCATAATCATATCAAAGTTCAACCGCAACATTCTTCATCTTCCAACTTATTCAAACAAGAAGTCGGAACATGGATCTTTATCTGTATGATTAGAAATAACAAAGTTTTGATGGTTGGATGCTCTTCCAGACACCAAACTTCCTCCTTTATCCCAACTTAGACAGGCGATGTACTTGATGGAGATAGTTCAACCCAAACATTGATCGCCATTAATTCCAATCTAAGAATGACAAGAAGCCAAGCAAAGGAATGACAAAGTTTGAATGGTCAGATGACCTTCCGGAATGCACAAGCATGTCAAATCAGTTCAACACAAACACTAATCACCTTCTAATCAAAGAAACGACAAAGTTTTCATAGTCAGATGCCCTTCTCGACAACAACCCTCCTCCTTCATCCCAACTCAGACAGTCAATGCACAAGCGTTGGCGGAGGGAGTTAGTTCAACTCGAACACTAATCACAATAACTTCTAATCCAACAACAATGACAACGAGCGAATCGACGAGATCAAAAGGCAAACCATTGAAAACTCACCAGCTGCCCATCTGGCGAGGCCTGGGGAATGAGCTTACAATCACCGGCGCCGTCGAAGCACCACCCGTGGTACACAGAGTGCAACCTCCCCCGCCAATCGATCCTCCCTTCGGAGAGCGGCGCGAGCCAGTTGTTGGGGGGGGGGGGCAGAGATCGTCGAACACCTGCCACCTCTCCTCCACCCGATCCCACACACACGACCACATCAAGCCCCACCACCCACTTCGCATGGGGCACCCACTTGTCCAAGTCGCACACCGGGGCCAGAGGGTACCAGTTCAGGAACCGGTCGAACTTCTCCGTTGACGCCTTTCTTCCTCCCCGGTCTCATTGAGGCAGGAGAATGACGCACGGAGGCGGCGTCTTCAGGCGGAGATGGGGCGTGGGGTGGGGGAGAGGGGAGGAGATGGAGGTAGTGGGGAGGAGAGCTTCCATGGCTAAGTTTTGAACTGGGTTTGGTTTGGATAGAAGGAGGGAAGAAGTGTTCGTTAAGGCCGTTGGGTCTCTTTCATGGCCGGGAAAATTTTTTGCGCAGGCCTCCCCTGGCCGTGCTCTAGATCATGGTTGCAAAAATTAGAATCAGTTTTTAATGAAGTCACCTGATCAGATTGAATCAGTCTAAATCGATCAGGAATCGGTTCAGTTAAATCGGTCTAAATTGGGCTTATGTAAAAATTTAAACTTAGTTAAAATTGGTGGGTTATTAGTTACAAAATATGTTATTTTGATATCATTTTTATATTAAGATGTATATTATATTTTATGATATTTTTTCCATATTTTTTTAAATATTTTTTGAATTATTTGGAGTTAGTTATTATTTTTAACTCAAGTCGGAGTCTGAGTAAACTTTTAATTAAAAGAATGCCACCATTAGGGAAGAAATAGCAGATTCTGCCTCCCACCCCCCCTTATCTCTCCCCAACGCACCACTCGCCCCGTCCCCGTCGCCCACCCCACCACCGTCCCCCTGCCGCGCGATCCCCTGCCCCTCACCCCACCACCCCACCCCACCCCCCCCCTCCCCCCTCCCCGTGCCCTGTACCCACTCAGCTGGCAGATCTCCTTCGTCGCCCCATCCCCTGCCGCCCCACCTGAATCGGCTGATTCTTACCGTATCGACTCGGGGTGTAAATCGGTTCGAATTTGTTTGAATCGACCGATTTTTGGTCTGATTTTTTGCCCGACCAATTCGCTCTGTATTTTGACTCGGTTTTGCACCGAGCCGATTTAAATTGGTCGATTCTACTTAGAATCGGCTGATTTTTTCATCTATGCTCCAGATTGATGATACACTTAAACACTTGCCATCTATGTCCCTTAGTCTTATATTAATAACTTATAATATAAATAATCATTAATATTGCAATAACATAACTCTAACTTGGTTTTACGTTTAATATTTATTGAGATAAGATTTGGCTTATTAACGGATGGATAATATATTTTTTATTTAGATTAACTATTTTAAAATACGTGGATAGTTCAAACTCGACTCGAGATCGAGTGGAGTTTTAAGTATAGATATTCAGGATCAACTCAAACAATTTTGATGTTGTTCAATTTGACTCAAACTTGAATATATTTAAACCACCAAATTTTTAGAAGCTTGAAACCAACTTCACTCAAGCTCAAAACCAACTTTATTCGAGCTTGAAACCAACTTTATTCGAGCTGGAAACCAGCTTTTAATTTAGGTCATTATAAATAGAGTAGACAATTATATGTGGAGTAGAATCATCATTTATTGAAAATAAGAAAGGGTTTACCTACGAGACAAATTGAACCAATTACCTTTTTTATGTTATAAACCTCAACACCATTCAATTAATAGTTAAAGAAGTAGTCTTTAATATCATCATCCAAATAAAACAAAAAATATACCTCGGCTGATAACAAAATTAATATATTAATATATTAAATCCGATATTATATATTATACTATCGAATCAAATTCGAGCCAAGCTACGATTTGAGTTCGACCTATAATTGAGTCGAATCGAGTCGAACACTTATTTGCTTAAATTTGACTCGTGAAATTTGAGTTTAAGTCAAATTTGAGCTCAAATATTTAAAAGTTGAGTTTTTAGTAGAGTCAAATTGAATTAAACACCAAATCCTCACGGGTTTGCTCCATTTACAATCTTAGTTGGAACTATCAAGCAAGGACTCCTTCCTCTCTTTATGGATTGTCGAGCTCTCATGGAAGTAATTAATAGCAATGTTTCATTTGTTCATAAGTTGGATTGTCCGATCATTGATAGAGTTCGTCATGTTTGTCGTAAACATAATTTACGTGTTGTATGGTGTCCTCGCTCTATGACTGTTTTAGTTCATGAGTTGGCTAATTTTGTAGGGGATTACAAACTGGGATGGTCTTGTGATGCCTTGTTTTGTAAGTTTCTTTCTCTTATTTAAGTTAGACTATATAGTTTGCGCTAAAAAAAAAAAAGTTACCGCTTTCCACGAGAGGGTTAGAAGTTAGAGGCTTCCCAACTTACTAATCCCGAGGGGACAAACTAATAGTATTATGAAAGATTTAATGAAAGCTTAATGATGTAATAGAATTTAGAAAACTCGGCTATTAAAACTTTTTCAATATATATACACACACATATTTCATGTATGTTATGGGCATAGTTGTAAAAATCAGAATCGGTTTTCAAGGAAGTTACTAAATTGGATCGAATCGATCTAAATTTGTCAAGAATTACTTCAGTTAAATCGATCTAAATTGGTCTAAATCAGTCCCGTACAAAAATTTTAACTTAGTCAAAATTGGTGGGTTATTAGTTATATAACATGTCATTTTGATATCATTTTTATGTCACCCCATTGCCCCCCCCCTGTCACCAACTTTGCCCCGTTGCCGCCCCGTCCCCTGCCGCTGTTGCTCCCCAGCACCCCCTTGGGTCACCCATTGCCGCCCTCGCTGCCTCCCTGTCGCCATCCGGAATTGGCCGATTTACGGGACCGATTCGAGCCAAAGACCGATTTACATATTTTTTTGACGCGGATTGCCACCGATCCGACTTTTACAACCTAGGTTATGGGTATGTTAAAAGAAACTAAAGATGTGAGCTTTGTAAATCTTAAACCTTAAGCAAAGTTGGTAATTGTGACATCGGTCATTTCAAAGGAATATTTTTAGTAACCCTCGCGGAGATGGCCTTGTTATAATATTTTATCAATGATTTGCCAATTGTTGTTAGGTTTTGACAATAATTAGGAAGAAACACTTAAATAATAGAAACCACACACTTGTACCAAAGAACAACCAACTCACTATTACTAAAACCACCCACTTATAATACTTGCGGATCACTTATACGATAATAAGCATCACTCACCCGTAATATTTTGGTGATTTTTCTAATAGTAATCAGTAAGTGAATATTTGTAATTGATATTGTAAGTCAGTGATTATTTGAGTTTGGTATTCATCTAAATCATGGTTGCATGAATCGGAATCGGAATCGGAATCGGTTTTCCCGTGAATCGGAATCGGAATCGGAATCGGTCTGAATCGGCCAGGAATCGGTTCAGTTGAATCGGTTCAAATCGGTCATATACAAAAATTTGCCAACTCAGTACAGAAATACCTGAAATACATAATTATATAATTATACCAAGCAAATTTTCAAGACTTCCAAGCTATATAAGCACATCACAATTTACACATCACAATTTGCACATAGCACATACTCGCACATCATAATTTACCGCACACACAAAATTTCAATTTAGACATCACAATTTCCTATTCATATTAATCAAAATTTCAATTTAGACATCACAATTTCCACTTCATATTAATCAATTAGAACATCATAGATAACAATTTGCACATCTCAATATTCGATTTCAATAAAAAAATTTTAAATTTACCCAAATTTTCGGTCGGAGTCGCGGCGGAGGGCGGAGCTAGTGGTCGGAATCGGGCGGCGGTGGCGTGGCCGGATGGAGCTGATGTCGGACGGCGGTGGCGTGGTCGGAAGGTCGGGCGGAGGGTCGGACGGCGGAATCGCGGCGGCAGCGCGGCGGAATCGCGGCGGAAGCGTCGGACGGCGGAAGGTTAATCACTGTCGGGCGGAGCGTCGGACGTCGGTGGGGTGGTCGGACGGTCGGGCGGAGGGTCGGACGGCAGAGTCGTGGCGGAATGGCGGCGGAATCGCCGCAGAAGCGCGGCGCTTGCGTCGGCCGGCGGAAGCCGACTTCGGGCGGCGGCGCAGCGTATGCGGCAGAATCGCGGCGGAGGGCGGAGCTGAGGCCAGAGTCGGGCGGCGGTGGCGTGGTCGGACGGAGGACGGCGGAGGGACGACGAGGCGCAAGCGCGGCGGAGCGAAGCGGCGGCGGAATCGGGGGGGAGGGTATGATTTAGGTTTTTAAATCCAAATTACCATTTTACCCATGCTTAATTAATTTAATAAAAATTATACCTAGGGTATTTTGGTAATTTTTCAAAAAACCGATTCCGATTTAAATCGGCCGATTCCGATTCCGAGTTAAATCGGTCGGAATCGGCCGAAACGGGCCGATTCACGACCCGATTCGGGGCCGACCGAGTAGGACGAGTAGGGACTAATGCTATTCATCGGACGAGGTGAGTTGTGCTTAGCTTAAATTTACCTTGGTTGAATTTGAATTTGAGCTAGCATTTGAGTATATTTGAATTTAAATCAAATATGAGCGAATTTGATTTGTATTTACCAGTATTTTTCTTTTGTACAATTTATGCTGAAACTTTAGTTTTCAAATCAAGCTCGGTTAACAATATTATGCATAAAAAATGTGAATATATATATATATATATATATGTATATTCTAATCAAAAATTGTTATGATATTATATGAAATTTTTTTGTCGTTCTAATTAAATTTCTAGAAGATATTTAATGTATATGAATAATTAATAAAATCATGGTCGAAAGCTCGGATGCACGAATCGGCCGATTCCGTGCGGAATTGGCTGATTTAAATCGGATCGGCGTCGCGCCGATTCGATTTCGGGGCCGACTCGGTCGGCCCCGAATCGGGTCATGAATCGGCGATTTTCGGCCGATTCCGACCGATTTAACTCGGAATCGGAATTGGCCGATTTAAATCGGAATCGGTTTTTACAAAATTACCAAAATACCCTAGGTATGATTTTTATTAAATTATTTAAGCATGGGTAAAATGGTAATTTAGATTTTAAAAACCTAAAATCAAACCCCTCTCCCCCGATTCCGCCGCCGCGCTTTCGCTCCGCCGCCCTCCGCCGCGCTTCCGCCGTCCGACCTCAGCTCCGTCCGACCACGCCACCGCCGCCCGATTCCGACCTCAGCTCCGCCCTCCGCCGCAATTCCGCTGCCGACGCTGCGCCCGATTCCGAACTCAGCTTCCGCCGTCCGACGCTTCCGCTCGCGCTTCCGCCACGATTCCGCCGTCCGACACTACGCCCGACCTTCTAACCACCCCACCGCCGTTCGACGCTGCGCCCGATTCCGAACTCAGCTTCCGCCGTCCGACGCTTCCGCCGCGATTCCGCCGTCCGACGCTCCGCTGCGACCTTCCGACCACGCCACCGCCGTCCGACCTCAGCTCCGTCCAGCCACGCCACCGCCGCCCGATTCCGACCTCTAGCTCCGCCCTCCGCCGCGCCTCCGACCGAAAATTTGGGTAAATTTAGATTTTTTTATTGAAATTGAATATTGTGATGTGCAAATTGTTATCTATGATGTTCTAATTGATTAATATGAAGTGCAAATTGTGATGTCCAAATTGAAATTTTGTGCGTGCGGTAAATTGTGATGTGCGAGTATGTGCTATGTGCAAATCGTGATGTGCAAATTTGTGTATTTATGTTGAGAAATTATATAATTATGTATTTCAGGTAATTCTGTACTGAGTTGGCAAATTTTTGTATATGACCGATTTAGACCGATTCAACTAAACCGATTCTCGGCCGATTCAGACCGATTCCGATTCCGATTCCTGGAAAACCGATTCCGATTCTGATTCCGATTCATGCAACCATGGTCGAAAGTGTACCTTCTAGCAGAATAAGATGAGGTTAGTTCTTTTCACAAAATTAAAGAAAAATAGGTTCCACAACTTAAAGTCCTTAAGCCAAAGCACTAAAACCCTTCTCTTTCTCTCAATGTCCCTCTAAGGGAGGTAATTCACATGTATACACTATTAGGGGTGTTTTATTTATAGGAAAATAATAAATGAAACCCATACTTGTTCCTTTATATGAACTCCTACCACAAATAAAAGATATATGTAAATAATAATTAGAGTTTAATTAGGATTATTATCTTCTAAAATAAAAAATCTAGCGAATTAGGGATTTCTTCCTAAATATTAGGCGTATTTTTTATATAAAATATCAAATTTCCATTCAAATTATTAAGGTGCCCGAAGTTTCTACCTTTATCAAAGACTCCACACATTTCATCTTAATTATGAAAAAAATGAAAGCCAATTTGAAATTTGCAAATCATATCTAATTTCATAACCTAAGATATAAACAATATCATGCTAATACCTTTCAAAAAATATCATGCGGAGATATGCAAGTCATATCAAATTTCATTAACCCGAGATGTAAACAAAATATCAAGCTAATTACCTTCAAAAAATATCATGCTATAATTTGGATGAAAAATGTGGGTTCTTGGGCATGAAAAAATGTGGGCTCTTTGCACATAACAGGTCTTGGGAACAATATAAATCTCATGTTGGTTTCCACATAACAATACAATTCGATGCAGCCAATTATTCCTCCTCAAGGGTATAAAGTTTGAACGACTTTCCTTCCTTCTCCAATATGATAAGCCTGGTTCTGTGTAATATAATCTCAAAAAGATCTGCAATATAATCGAATATGAACCTTAGCAGTGTCGGTGGCTGCAAAAAATATGATCTGCATAGGTCACTTTTGTCTTTCAGAACTAGTTTGGCCCAAGTTGAAAGAGAACTTTCAGCAGTACTATGTGTTATACTGTGATCCAATGTTTGCTAGTGTGTGGTTTCCCTTTGTATAGCAAATGTAAGATCACTTCAAAGTAGCACCAAACGATTCATTTCATTCGGCCGGAAGAACAGTATCTCCGAGTACATAACCAGACTCAAAACATCGAGTGATCTTCAATACATTTCTCCTAGTTGGTCTCCTGTTTTTTGAGCTACCATGCATGCCAACATTATCTGACTTAAACAATACGAGTCTTCTAATTAGGCTTTGTCAGAGAGTGACGTGAACTCTTGAACAAACGAACAAATTCTTGACAGGATTAGAGTCGTAAATTATGTTTAGCTGTTAGTTGCAGCAGCTCTTGCAACGACCCAATCATCCATCGTCCTTCAACAAAAACAAGAATGCCGATTGGTTAAGTTGGTGCTTATCCGTGTAGGTCAACTAATTGAGCTCTCTCTGAGGTAGTCAAGGTGATAGCACTTCCAATGGTGTCTCTATTTTCTGACTAATAAGCCACCATTTTCTCAATATTATCTAACTAATTGAAGGGACGTAGTAACTTATTAGTATTTATTTATCTTACCATGCAATTATATATGAGATCAAGAAAACAGTGAAAATGTGTATGGGAGAGCTTATTTATCACTAGTTATCTGCTTCATGAAGAATATTATTTAAAAACATGTTTTCAATTAGTTAAGTTTCCAAATCGAAAAAACCAAACTTCGTTTCTCATACAATACTCGTATCACTTGATCTAATAAGAGACAAATTAATATCTCCTCAACAAAATATAATAAATTTGCTTAAAAGTAGGTTTAATCTCGATTCACCATGAAGTTATCTGTAACGACCCAGCCCAAAGTGCAACGTAATGGGCTAAGTCATTTCTTTAAAATGGGTACCCCGGAAGTTAAAGATCTATAGTCCATTCCCACTTATAAACAGGATCTTCTCCCAGTAGGTATTAGATGTGGGACTAAGTTGAGGGATCTCACAATCCACCCACCTTAGGAAATTTCGTCCCCGAAATGCCTATTCTTGGCCCGTTGCTAGCCCCAGCACACGTCCTTTCTGGCCCGTGACCGGCAGCCTAGTCAACGTTTCTAGTCTTGGCCCGTTGCTATCCCCAGCCCGTGACCTTTTTTTGGCCCGTGACCGGCAGCCTAGCCAACGTCCCTAGTCCATCCCACCATCTAACACGGAACCAGGTCGGCTCTGATACCATTTGTAACGACCCAGCCCAAAGTGCAACGTAATGGGCTAAGTCATTTCTTTAAAATGGGTACCCCGAAAGTTAAAGATCTTTAGTCCATTCCCACTTATAAACAGGATCTTCTCCCAGTAGGTATTAGATGTGGGACTAGTTGAGGGATTTCACATTATCTGAAATCAACTATCTTCGTACAAAAAAAACTACTCTAAGAGTTGACTTTTGTTTTTCCCCCTCACCAATTGCACACTAGTCACTCTAATTAAAAATGTCATAAAACAAGTCCTTAGAGATGTCTACA
Organism: Piper betle; assembly: GCA_033002965.1. Lineage (NCBI taxonomy): Eukaryota > Viridiplantae > Streptophyta > Magnoliopsida > Piperales > Piperaceae > Piper > Piper betle. The sequence continues at coordinate 34,640 of JAURVB010002226.1, read as the reverse complement.
AAACTATCCCTTAATTTTAATTAAGAGAAAATAATCAAGAAAATCGATTGACGAGGGTCTATTATTTTCTCTAGTGTATTTGGTAAGAATATATATATAATTTTAACTCATAATTTTATTATTTTGATAATAATGCTGAATTTATAACTCATAAATATTCACTCTTACAAAAAAAATGAAACTCGTTCCTTCATTATCCAGCTATATATATATATATATATATATATATAGCCGATTTCCTGCGCCAGAGGCAGGAAATCGGCTCTCTGCGCCACACTTTTCTGGGCCGTCCGATTACAAGGACGACCCAGATGTATGGGTTTTTTTTAAAAAAAAATTAAAATTTGATCTGGACCGTCCGATTTCATGGACGGTCCAGATCATCAAGCCCGCCCCACCCCCTCTCGCCGCCGCGGCCGCCCCGCCTCGCCGCGATTGCCGCCCGCCCCACCCCGCCCCGACGGCCGCCTGCCTAGCCCCTCCGCCCCGCCTCCTCCCGCCCCACCCCGTCTCGCCGCCACGGCCGCCCGCCCAGCCCCTCCGCCCCGCCTCGCCGCGACTGCCACCCGCCCCACCCCGCCCCACCGCCGACGGCCGCCCGCCTAGCCCCTCCGCCCCACCTCCTCCCACCCCACCCCGACGGCCGCTCGCCTAGCCCCTCCGGCCCGCCTGCTCCTGCCCCACCCCGTCTCGCCGCCACCGCCGCCCGCCCGCCGCCCAGCCCCTCCGCCCGCCTCGCCGGACCGCCGCCCCTCGCCGCGACTGCCGTCCCGCCCCCTCCTCCTCTGCCCTTGCCCGCCCCCGCCGCGACAGCCGTCCCGCCCCGCCCCCGCCTCTTCTGCCCTTGCCCTGCCCCCGCCGTGACGGCCGCCACGCCCACCCCCTCCCCCTCTGCCCTTGCCCCGCCCCCGCCGCCGCCCTCCTAGCCCCTCGGCCCCTCCGCCCCCTCCCCCTCCGCCCGCCCCTCTCCGACGCCGCCTCCCTCCGCCCCCCTCTCCAACGCCGCCCCCCTCCTCCGCCCACCCTCGCCCGGCCCCCCCCCCACCCCGGGGCCGGCCGGCACCCGGCCGCAGGCGGCGAAGTGGATGGGTTTATTTTTTAATCAAATCTGGGCCGTCCAATCAACATGGACGGCCCAGATTGAAATGTGAGGCAGGAAAGTTTTCCTGCCTTGTGCAGGAAAACTTTCCTTTTATATATATATATTGCGCAAGAAGTAATTTGACAAAAAATTTAAATTATTGATGGTCACAAAAATTAGATTTACAAGTTGTTTCATATTAAGGGTGTCTATTTGCAGGTCTCTGGAAATATGAATATTCCAGAAATCACTCCCGAGTCGCAATGCACCCCTAATTAAACAGTTGTTAAACATTCCCTAATTAACCGATTAAATGCAAAACCGCATTAGTACCGGGCAAACGTGGCCGAACCCAATTGGCGCAACATCGTCCGAGCAATCCCCGTCGTCGTCTTCTGTCGTTGGCAAAACCAGTCGGTCTTGTCTTCACACACCTTAACATTACATTACATGGAGACAGGCCACCAACACGACAGACATCTTTACATTCTCTTCTTCTCGTCCTTGTCACCCGCTCTTCAACAAGTAATGGTGGGTATTAGCTTGTTTTTGTAGTTAAAAAGAGTGTTAGTGTTGGGAGGTGGAGGGTATGGATGGGAGTGGTGGAGGAGGAGAGGTTCGGAGGATTCATGTCGTCTACTTGCTTAGCAGGATGGGGAGGATGGAGCAGCCGCACCTCTTCCGCGTCCACCACCTCGCCCGCTCTGGCGTTCGTCTCAAAGGTGGTCGATCTTCCATGATCATTCCTTCTTCTTTTTCTATCTTTCTTGCCCACTCTGTTTCGTTTGTAACTGTTGTACCTGCGTGTTCGTTGTTGGTAGATGTTAAGAGATGGTTGGGGGAGTTGAGGGGGAAGAACATGCCGGACTCCTTCTCCTGGTCTTACAAGAGGTTTTCCTTCTTTGTTGTTCTAGTTGTTGAGTTTACAGATGAGAAGGATTGAATGTATTGAATGCAATGTTGTGGGGTTTGCAGGAGGTACAAGACAGGGTTTGTGTGGCAGGATTTGATGGACGACGATCTCATTACTCCCATATCCGACGATGAATACGTCCTCAAAGGCTCTGAGATTCACACTGGTAACTAGCTCTTGCTTCTTAGATTCGATGTTCAATCGATTCTTGTTTTTTGGTTGGTAGCAATACTTCGTTTATCTGAATGGACGGTTTGACATAGCAACCGTCCGAGCGAATCGTCGTTGCTACGGGGATGAGTCGCATGCAGTGAAAAAGCTACATCCGGCTCCGCCCTCAATGACGAAGGAGATCGCAGACGGTTCGTCGAAAGATCCGCCGGCGTCCATCTCTAGTGGGAACAGCAAGGAATTGGCAGGAAAGGACTCCGAATGTAGCAGCCCATCCTCGTCCTCCTCCCCGTCGAGCTTCTCGTCGTCCTCGTTCGCCGCCGCCGCCGAGTGCTCCAAGGAGACGAAGCCGGCGAGCGGCGCCTGGGCGTCGCCAGGAGGCGGGTTGTTCCGCAGCCTGCTGTCCTGCGGCGTGGTCGACGCGAGCGATGCGTCCATCCTGCGCGGCGGCCGCAGACCCGCCGGCGGGGCAGCGCCGGAAGGCCTCGGCGGCTCCGCCCGGTTCTTCTCCAATTCCGATTGGTTTCAGAGCAGCGAGGCTCGGATGAAGCTGTATGAACCATGAACAGTTGCAAGAAAAATTCATCATTTTTGGTTTTCCAAATGCACAGTATTTAACTTAGTTTTGCTGCTAGTGCAGGAGGAGCTTTAGCAGTTTGACAGGCCTAAGCGTGAAGCCGAAGAGGAAGAAGGAGAAGATGAAAGATGGTGATGAGCTGAACACGGAGGGATCAGAGTATCTAGTTCTCACGCACGCCATTGAACCACTCTGCGCGTTAGTTTTTTGGCACATTTCTTGCTTCGGATTGGAACTTGGCCACATCAAAACTTCAATTTTTTAACCCAAACTTTGAATCGTTTCTATTCTCTGGATGAATTGCAGGCAATGCGGGAAGGGGTTTAGGCCGGAGAAACTGCAAGCTCACATGAACTCTTGCAAGGGGTTGAAAAGCAAAGCTAAAATGTGGAGTTCTGCTGCCACCGAGACTCCATCGCCATTTGCAACCACTGTGAATAAGAAATCATTCAGCTTTTTCTTGTAAGATGAGATTATGTGGTTGTGTTACTGCTAGCTAGCCTTTGTGTGAGTTTAATACATTGGCCTTTTTGTTTTTCTATTGTTGTATATATCTTGCTTGGTACTTAGGAAATGAGCTGGGCAAATGGTTCCAAACAAGTAAATGCCAAGATGCATGTTTGATATATTGGCTATCTGTCAAGAAGGAATAAAGGGGATGTAACTAGATTGCAGGAATTGCTAAAAATCATTTCCCTGTGATTGTCCTGCCTAGATATTGGATGGAATATTGCTAAATTCCATTATATTTGCATCCAATCAAGATTCCCATTAGTTATATAGAAGAGAAAGAACAGATAAGAGTATAATTTAAAGCCAGCTTCAAATTGCCAAAAGATTTGATCATAGATATCGAATGCCAAGAAATGAACAGCAACAAGCTAGGACTACTCTCAACAAGGGAGTGCACCGAGTATGTACATACAACGAAAAGCCTCAGCTGACTTTCGGCTTTGTAGTTTGTACAATCATACTTTGCCCGCGTGAGTTCACCAGGTCTTCATGTAATTGACACGGGAGCTTCCAACAATATGTTGTTGTGCATAGTACAACCTACCCAGCAAAGCCAGTAATTAGAGTTTTCTCTTTAGAGATCTTCCTTGAATTTTGCTTACTTTGCCATCTTAGAAAGCTTGCGTACATAATCCAGCTCTTCACACTCGTAGTACATCTTCACGAGGTTGACAATGGTGGGAGCTTCAAGCTCCCGATTACAGTGTGTCTTCATTATTTGACCATGTATCTGTTTTCCCTCCTCCACAGCCTGCAGGCTAGCACAGGTATCAAGCATCGAAAAGAGGACAGATTGCTCGGCGTATACACCTTCACACAACATTTTCTGGTAAAATTTCAACCCTTCTACATCCATCCCGTTTTTTACATATCCGCGAGCCATTCTGTTCCACAAGTTATCATCTTTCACAATCAAGTCATCAAACACCCGACGAGCAAGCACCATCTTATCGCACTTCTCGTACAACAGCACAAGGGCGGTTAACGTCCTCGCCCCAGGCTGGTACCCCTGTTTGATCATCTGGCAATGCAGCTCCTGCCCTTGTTTCAGAGCCCCTTCCACAACGCAGGACTTGATCAGCGTTGCAAAGCCGAGCTTTTTAGCAATGGCACCGTCCGCGCTCGATTGCACCACCTTCCGAATAACATCCATGCCTTCCTTACCCCAATTGTACGCGTTATAACCTTCGATCATAGCCGTGCACGCACTCACGCTCGGCTCCGGCATTTGATCGAACACCTTACGAGCATCGTCAACACTCCCACACTTACAATACATATCGATCAGCGCAGTGATCACAAACCCATCAACTCCATACCCATACCTGACCGCATCCTCGTGCACCTCGACCCCCACCTTCAAATTCCCAACCTTTGCGCAAGAATTGAGCACGGTGGCCAAAGTGAACGCATTGGGCACAAGCCCGGCCTCCATCTTCATGGCTCGGTACAACCTTAGCGCCTCCCGGGGCCAGCCGGACTGGCTATACATGGAGATCACCGTCGTCCACGACACCGCATTCCTCACGGGCATACCGTCGAACACCGCCCGGGCGGACACCAGATCGCCGCACTTGGCGTACATGTTGATCAGATTGTTGGCGACGAAGGCATCCCCCGCCACGCCGGAGATCCGGGCGTGCACCGTCCTGGCGACCTGGAGGTCGCCCTCCTCAGCGCAGCCGTGGAGGAGGGTGCAGAGGAGGGCCGGGTCGGGGTCCATGCCCTGGGACTGCATGAGGTCGAGCACATGGAGCGCCTCCTGCATCCGCTGCTCGAAGGGCCAGTCGGCGGGGGAGGAGTGGAGGGCAGCGCAGGGGGAGGGATGGCGAGGCGGGGAGAGGCGGCGGCAGGGGAGCCTGGTCTGGAGGGGGGAGAAAGGCGAGAGCTTTTGCAAAGGTTGGGAGGAGGGTAGCAGTGCCGCCATTGTTGTAGACTCGTACCTTGAAGCTCCACCACCACCACCCACAAGCTTGGTAGCTCTGTGCGTTGGAAGGGGGAAGAAATATGGGGTGGTGGTGTGGGTGGATCAGAAACGCCGCCATCTTCTCCGTTTTTGCTTTATACAGTCTATGATAAGTATACGGTGCTGACGTCCAAAAACCATTTTGACTTTTCGACGGTCTGCAGCTTCCCCAGTTTTGATCTTACCTACCTGTACTTAGTACCTAATACCTAAGGGAGAATCAAAATAAATAAATATTCATTAAAATATCAAATCTCTCACTAACTTTAAAAACCTTAAAAAAATTTATTAACCAAATTATTCTTTTTTTTCCGTAGAAATATTGTTGTGTTGCCGTGGTGGACAATTTATTTGAATTCTGGAGAATCAAAATAAATTATTAAAAAATATAAAATAATTTTCATTATATTTGAAAAACACTAAAAACCCTTTTTAAAAAAAATCTTAGTGGGTTGGCCACCCCCAACAAATGGGAGGTCGTAAAAAAAAAAAATGTTGTGCCACGTCTGGCTGCTCTTGATTATGCTGCCAGCAAACAATAATATATATTTTTAAGGCCAAGTACGACAATGGCACCATAGTCCATGGTGGCCAATTGATGCCCACGTGGGAGGGCTGCCTGTCTTAAAAATATTTTTTTAATTTCTTTTATTTAAGTGTAATTTTTTGCATTTTAATTAAGCTTTTTTCTCGCAATTTGCTGTGATTCACCCATGCGTAATATAAAAAACTAAGTCCTCTTTTCTAGTTAAATCTCTATTACTTGCTCTTATTAATAAAAAAAGATAATTAAGTACCGGCCTAATATTAAAATTAACTATTTACAAAATAAAATAAATAATAAATCAAATTATTATAATAAATCTTATCAATTGATTAAGATTTATTTTGAAAGTTAAAGTCAATTAGGATCTATATCTAATATATTAAATTATTAGAGTCTATTTTATTATTTAACAAATATTTATCTATAAATTTAAAATTTATATATAGTATAAGGTGCACATGACATGATATCTTACCCAATATTGCTTAAATTAAACTTTATTGAAAATATTAATCCACTAGCCTTAAAGATAAATTACCTTTTGATTAAGAGTTAGCTAATAATGTTTTTTAATATTGAAATTAATAATTTTAGTAATTTTCTAGCAACTATAAAAAGCTAGAGTTAAATATCTTTTGTGAACAATAGAAAAAAATAATAACTCAAATTTTTATAATTATTGATAAATTTTCTAAAAAACATTATTCGCATCAATTATCTTGTGTTTTAAATTTTAATTTTGGCTTGTGAACCGGAAATTATTTATCTCCTATATACAGATCAGGACTAGGAGGTCCAACTTGTGAAAATTTAGATCAGCAGACCTTTCACCTTCTATACAAATCACATTAAACATCAGATTTGCCATAACTACTACTACAACAAATTCGTTATAACATAGTCTAAATCTCTATAATTGAAAAGAGACTAATTTAATTATTATAATCAAAATTTTAAACACCCTCAATTAAAAAGACATGAACCAATCAAATAAGTGCCACATTGACTTTACTGTAGCAATGCAACAATGAATCCCTAGCCAACATTGATATTACCATCTTTAAAATTGATTAAAACATTATATTATCTCTCAAACTTCAGTCTGTTTTAACTAATGCTAAACACTGGTCAATATAATTTGACAAAGTATAAAACACTAATTAGCATGTATAATATATCATCAAAATTTCAATGGGCATATTATTCATATCGGTTAATATTTATTATCATTTAATTAAACAAATAAGAAAATTCAATCATAAAAACTTTGAAAATGTAGTATAAGTCTCAGCCCCCAATTTAAGCTGATTTTATAGTTATTCAAAGTTTGAGTAAACTCAATTTCACTTGATACTCGAGACTTCAAACAATTCAACTTGATACTTGGTATTATATTAAATAAGTTGGATATGGACTTCTACCACTTCAACTTGGCTTAACTCATTTAATATTTTATATAAAGAATAAGATTTTTTATCATATTTATTTTAATTTTTTTATATAAATTTAATTAAATTAAAATATCATTGTACGATAGAAATTTAAAATAAAAATATTCACAATTAAAGTATCTTTTTTAAAAATTATATTAAAGTTAAAATATTTTAACTATAAATTAAATTTTAATATATATTAGATTAAAAAATATTAATATTAAATATAAATCAAATTAACTCGAAGTTAACTCAAACTTAAATGACTGACTGCTACCGTTATAGTCACTGGTTTCGTACAATATGAGACCGTCGACAACAGTGACACATTGCATGGCCATCCATATCTCTTTCCCGATGTTCCACACTACGGAGTCCTCTGCATCGCCTTCGTCTTCCCCGTTGAACATCTTCGCTACCACCAACCACGTCACCTCGGGGAGGGCAGGGGAGGCACCAAGGCTCGCAGCTAATTCTGCTTCTTTCTCTTCATTCTCCCCTCAAGCTCTCTGCTTTTCGCTGTTTCGGCCTTGCCATAGTTCTTGTCTGAGTTTTTCCAGTTCTAGAAGTGGTGGCAGCGAGCTTCGTGGGAGTAAAAGGCGATTTGTGATCCGGGTATGCTTTGCTTACTGGTTGGAAGCTTGTTATGTTAACAGTCTAAGTGAGGTTGGATCGGTTTGCTACGAATTTGAGAGAATTTTTTTTGGTCATTGTGAGGATTGTTTGCTGGCATATTTGGCATATCTACGCCTGCCCGGTAGATTGTTACTTTGTAGCATATCGGTGGATAGCTTCCTTGTGTTTTGTTGTTAGTCATATTTGTTTATGTTGAAAAAATCCCCTATATTGAAATAATACCTGAGCAAATAAAATAGAATAAAATCAAAAAATAAAAATTTAACGTATAAAACTCTCCTTTTTTGAGAGTCAAAAATCACGGGACTAACAACGAGCAATTTACTACTTCAATCAAAGATTCTAGTCACCAAACATATAGAGATATACAAGAAGATTACTCACCTAACCCTTACAATTGAAATCCCCAAAATTTCTCTCCTCTCAAGACTTATATAGGATTACACCAGTGAATAAAATTTCCTTCTTATCTCTATACCCCACTCTATTTTAGCTCTCACATCTTGTCTTCACTTGTCTTGGCCTGCCTTAGAATAAGGCAAATGAGTTTCTATTTATAGAGATGGTTTGAGGCCCTTCATCCTCCATGAAAAAATAAACAGCTCTGTTTGTATTTCGAGATTTCTTTAGTATTCCGAGTGTGATTATGGGCTACATATCATTAATACACTCATATATATTAACAATCACCCACTTGGAATCCGATTGGAACACTCTAGTCCAAATTCTTCCTCCACTTGTTTGTTGCATAAGTCCATCATCTGCATGTTAGTACAAGTATCCACTGTTGCTTTCTACACAAGAGGACACACCCTTATATAGAACCTTCGTGTTTATCTACAACTCCGGGCAGATCTCATGCACGTCTCCAACAACTTGCATCTGATGTTGGCATCCTCATCTCCATGCAGAAGAGGCTTATCTCTATGTCGATCATGCATATCTTCTAGAGTTAGTTGCAACCAACCTCCACTATTGGCTAAGGATTGATTTCAATCTCCATCGAAATCATCTTCATCCTTATCGGCAAATCCCCTCAAGTATATCCTTCAGTGCATACTGGCTGCATGGTTGAACCCTCCTGGTTTGACCTAACCAATCTTGCTCAGCAATCCCCTCTCTCTAGGCGCTTCCAGGAATCTGTACGCACCAAATACTGGCATTACGGCACTACTCAGCAACTCGACCCAAATATCGTATTCCCGGTAATTTGTACAGTCATGTCCATGCATCCGTGCTCACCCACGTACCACTACGTTGCTCGTCTTGGCATGCCCGGTATTCGCTATCGGTACGCTCGGTCATCCACCTCACTTTGCCAATATGCATGCCCGTAGCTGTTTGGCCCAGTGTTTGGTTATCACACCCCTCGAACTGCTACCTGGAACCCATACGCCTCTAAGGTTTCTTCCTGCTGAAATATCGACATGCTCAGTACTCTTGTTACAGACTATAATGCTGATACGCCCCATCGAGTACCAGTACTCTGCTCATTCCAAATCCTAGAACTCGCTAGTACGCCTTGGTCACCCGACATGCTTCATGCACCACAGCTTGATCTTTGCCTCCAACTCTAACACGAATTAACTCTGGTAAGTTGTTTCCACCACTCGGATAGCATCGACAGATCCACTCGGATATCACCGACTATCCGTCTTGGACATGGGATGACTAGGAACAACCGCCAAACCCTACCTCCCAGCGCGTCCAACAGACTAGACTTGTAACAGTCCTCCCCACTAATGAGACCCAATTGTCCTCATCGAAAGGTTTAGTCCTGCCCAGTACTTCTTGATCTTGCTCTTCAATTGCCATAAGTCCCTCTTCTTTTCCTAGCTAGCCTTCGCTTCTCGGTTCCCTCTTCCACTTGTTTTGTAGAACCTCCCTTTTTTTGTTTCACCAACTCCCATGTATGAATCTTCTCCAATGATGACACCTCATCCTTTCATGGACAACTCCCACTTAAGATAAGTTTTGTCACTCATGGCTTTATCATAGGACTCCGGCTCTCCTGCATCAATATACAAACTCAATCTGATCCTTTGAAGTCCCCAGGTTGACATGCCTATACTCCAAAATCCTCCCGAACCTTTTCCCAACTTGTTGCCGGAAGGTAGGGGAGCTCTCTTTGGACGAGCTCTCCTCAGATTGACCAAATATTCATGGAAAGGTTCGAGAAAACTAACATAAAAAACTGGGTGAAGCTTGTACACCTATACCTTCTCCACCACACAAGGATTATTATACCTTTGCACCATGGTACAACTGATTTTCTCCCAAATCAGTGGCTTGAGCTTCAGCTTTACTTTGTCCCCAGTTGAATGGCAATGCCTCCTCGTCAGGTTTGCATATCTCTTCATTCTGCTCGTTGCCTCAGCCAATGAATCCATTGCATCCCATGCAGCTGGACACCATACTCCACTTCCTGTAGAGCAACCTCTAGCGGTGTAAGAGGTTGGTAGCCCGTCGCAACTTCAAAAAGACTAAGCCTCCCTAGCTGAAAACAATAAAGATTATCAAACTGCACCACCTCAAGAAGTCCAACCAGCTCCTTCGGCTGGCTATGACGAAATGTCTCAATGCATTCACCCTCTCAATCTGCCTTGCGACATTCCTTTCACCCTAGGGAATCCGGACACCAAGTCCATTGAGACTGAGCTCTATGGTCTCGAAGGTGTAGGTAGTGGCCGCAGCAACCTAGCCTCTAACTTTCTCTCCACCTTATCCTGCTACCACCAGACAAGATCTGATAAAAAACTTCATTATCAGCCTCCGTGAAAGTGGCCCATATCTTGTTCCCCAGTAACCCCATCAGACAGGGATCACTGACAGCTTAGCGAGGATGATCGCCGTCGCCACCTCCTTGCTGCAATTGACGCTGGGCCAAATATGGCCGTTGCCACTGCCAACAACGAAGAAGGCCATGAACCTGGTGCGCAGCCCGACGTGGGTCTGCATCTGCATCGGCATGATCATCATGACGTCAACCATGAGCACCAGGCCTAGGAGGCTCTCCACTATCTGGTGCTCCTTCACGAGCAGCGAGTGGAGGTTCATGTGCTCCAAAGACCAGATCTTTCGCTCTTTCACTAGCCGACCAAGCATGGTAACCGGCTCCCACTTCTCCTGCTCCTCGAAGGAGAACTTGGTCATCACCACCCAGATATCAAACGCCCCGCAGACCGCCCCTGCAGCCTATCATTGTACAGGTTGAGGGAAACAAAGGCATATGTGGGACTGGTCTTAGATGGGCATCCCCGGTAAGTAGGTGAAGTCCAAAGAACCACCTCTTTGCCTATCGGAGAGATTTCTTCTTCTTAGACAATCTACCACGGCCACCTGCTGTAGTATAACGCCAATGGTTCTATCTGAAGCGTCCATCACCACTTTAAACAGTTGTCCAAAATCTGGCTTGATACCTATAAGCGGTTGATGTAGTTGCTCTTATCCTCAATCTGCATCCTACACCATTTATAATTTGTTCCACCAACTTTCTCAATCTTCCCTATCTTGGAAGTGTCCGCCATGACTCCCACTCAAATTAAGATCTGATTGAATGAAAGTTCCCACAGACAGAGCCAACTGTTGAAAAAATCCCCTAAATTAGAGATCAACAACAGCGAACACAAGATTTAGGAAAATAATACCTGAGAATAAAATAAAATAAAACAAAACCAAAAGAATAGAGATTTAACGTGGAAAACTCTCCATTTTCGAGAGTCAAAAACCACGGGACAACAACGAACAATTTACTACTTCAACCAAAGATTACGAGTTGCCAAACATATAGAGATGTATAAGAAGATTACTCACCCAACCTTTACAATTGAGATCCCCAAGATTTTTCTTCTCTCAAGACTTGTATAGGATTACACCGGTGAATACGATTTCCCTCTTCTTATCTCTATACCCCTTTCTATTTTATCTCTCACATCTTGTCTTTACTTGTCTTGGCCTGCCTTTAGAATGAGGCAAATGAGTTTCTATTTATAGAGATGGTTTGAGGCCCTTCATCCTTCATGGAAAAACAAACAGCCACCTCTGTTTGTATTCCGAGATTTCTTTAGTATTCCGAGTGTGACAATGAGCTACATATCATTGAATATAATCACATATATTAACAGTTTCAATTGGTGTTCTCTATGAAATGTAATGCAGATTTTATGATTTTATTACTTTGCTGCAATTTAATGTTTATTGCTTTGCCTTCAATTCCGAGATGGTAGTCGAGACTAGTTGTTAATTTGTGTATACTCTTCTTTTTGTTATGAATTTGATCTTCGATTCTATGATGTGATTTGCGATGATTTAGTGATTTGAATGTGTTGAGTGGAGTCTGTAAGTTTCCGTTGCATGTTAGATGGAGAGGCAGTCACTGAATCTGGTATTGGCGAATGGGAATTGACTGTGATGACTAAAGTAGTCTTACATGACATTCTTTGTGATGAATTGATGAAAGAAAAAATTTGATGAGCTGAACAATTTTCTATGTGGCATCAAATGCCCCTCCTTGTTTGCATCCTTGTTATGTGTCTAATGGTGCTACATTTAGGCTTTTTTGCTTGCTTAAATATGCATTGTGTAGATTTTGAATTTAAAACGATTATTATGAAAGAATCGTGGCTGGTAACTGTGATTTTAATTGTATGAATTTTCACAGGCTTCTCCTGAAGTTGCTGCTGCAGGATCAGATCCTCCTTTCAGTAAATTCTCTGAGTTCAAAGATGCAATATGGAGATTTTTGAGGCCACATACAATTCGTGGGACCATATTTGGTTCAACGTAAGTTGACATTTTTTTCCTTTTGCAGTGGATAGTATCTCCAAAACCTTTAATTCTAATCTTTTAGATTCGCTGGAAATCAACACAATTAATCACACACTGTTTCTGCTGGCAGATCTTTGGTTGCAAGGGCATTGTTGGAGAATACAAATCTGATAAATTGGTGGTTGCTGCCAAAGGCTCTCAGTGGTTTCTTGCCCTCATCTGTGGGAATGGCTATATTGTGGGAATCAACCAGATCTCTATGACGTCGAAATAGAAAGGTTTCAAGCCTCAACTAGTATACAATCAGGCATGTGTGTTTTTAAAGTGGAATTTGTACTGCTTCAGTGAGAATTTTCAAATCCATGCCAAGAAGAATAAGGGAAAAAATTTTAACTGCTATAAATCAGCTTCGGCCTACGCTAAGCTTCCACTCTGCTTTCAATTAGCATAAAGCTTTAGTATCCTTGATGTTCATCCTTGAATCTGAATGATCAATTTCTTTTGTTTATAGCACATATTGCAAGGAGTCATATTGGTTTGGAAGAGCCATTCTGTTATTAAGTTTGACTTAGATTTTCGATGTATACAAGGAAAATAAAATTGTGATCTATAAGGAACACCTTATTTCATTATCAAACATTCTTTCACTTTTTGAATTTTTGACTTTTTTTGGGCAGAGTTAACAAGCCATATTTACCTATAGCTGCAGGCGATCGAACGGCTTTTTCAGCATGGGTTCTAGTCTTGTCATTTGCAGCTTTGGGTTTTTTAGTTGTTGCACTGAACTTTCGACCATTTATATCATCTCTGTACTGTTTGGGTCTTTTCGTTTGAACAATGTATTCTGTTCCTCCATTTAGGTTGAAGAAATTTCCAGTTGCAGCATTTCTTATCATAGCCACTGTGAGTTATTTCATCCCAGTTTTGTTTGCTCTCTTATGACACAAAATATTTAACCCTTCGATGACTTGTTCAAGATGTAGCTCAGCTACTACACATGGTGAAAATTTATGTCTCTATTTGATTTATATACGATTCGTTGTAAGTAGAATTGCCAAAAGGTAATCGATTGGATACATTTAGTGTCTTGTGGGGGAGCTTGAAAACAGTAATCTTCTTTGTTTTGTATCATGCCTCTTGATTATATAACAACTTGACAACTTACTGTGGGTTCAAGTACATATCACATATTATTGGCTTTGACAGGTGAAAGGTTTTCTTCTTAGTTTTGGTGTATATTATGCTACACGGGCAGCGCTGGGTCTTACATTTGACTGGAGGTGCCTTTCTTTCTTTCTTTTTTTAAAATTTCTTATACTAGACTGGTTCATTGCCAGTAAATGAAAGGGACGGAGCTAAAGTTTTGGAATGATTATGGAATATGAACCTCAAATGCAAATTTTCTGACGAAACATCTTGTTTTGCAGTTTACCTGTGGCTTTCATCACATCATTTGTAACATTATTTGCATTGGTTATTGCAATAACAAAAGATCTTCCAGATGTTGAAGGAGATCGCAAGTATGTTTAAATATTATGCCATGTACATGTTTTTCGCAAGAGAACTGCTGTTAACACCACCGAGTTTTGTGTTTTTACTTGTTTATCATATGGTCTGTAAAGAATTTAAAATTGAATTTTGCAAAAGATGAATACAGCTCTTACTTTCACGAATTAAGGGCTATAAGGATCCACTCAACACAGTTTCAGCTGTAGAACTGGGCTTAGGATGGTAGGTAACCATAGCACAATAATGTTGCCAAGTTTATGTGGAAGGTCACTGCTTCCAATTGTGGAAACAGCCCTTTTGTTAAAGGGTAACGCTGCATGAGCAATACCCCCATCGCTTGAACTTTTATAGCAGGACATTAACATAATAGTATGGTTTCAGTTCATTCATTAATATGGCCCTGCCATGAAAAACCTGAAGTAATCAACGTTGAGACAAGAAAGGTTTATGCTAAAACTTGAAACAAAGATCTTTTTCAGAAGTCAGATACATGATTATTTACACCGAAAGAAACATAAATTCATCTTTGAGATCTACACATGCATGTTTAACCAATTTCTATGAACTATGTTTCTCTATATTAAATACCTTTTCAACTGAATCTTCCTTTCATAGGTTTCAGATATCAACATTTGCTACAAAACTTGGTGTAAGAAGTATCTCATTCCTCGGTTCTGGACTTCTTTTAGCAAATTACATAGCAGCTATTTTCGTAGCGGTTTACCTGCCCCAGGTGATTTTGGCTTCATATTGGGATCCAGTGCACTCTTATTATCTTTTATTGAACAACACAACAAAATGTATCCGAGGGTTGTAGTTTTTGGTATTATATCCGTATGATGTCACTGACAAGTGGCTTCGTTTTCCTTTGTTTAGTATTATGCGTCAAACACATTTTGACAGTTTATTTTTTATTTTTGTTTTCAAATGAACAGATTATTCGATACTGAATATTTACTTACTTTGTTTACAGGCATTCAGGCGTATCATCATGATACCCGCAAATGGGATTCTGGCTTTGTGTCTGGTTTTTCAGGTTTTCTCTATTTTCTTTATTATCTTCATGAATGGTGTTTTTTATCTATGATTAGAGGAATATCTTTATTTGTATGCTTGTAGACGTGGATTTTGGAGCAAGCTAAATACATCAAGGTGATCTTATTTACCACAAAAATTGTTGCCTAAATGTGCTTATGTGAATAAATTCATAGATGAAAAAAATTTGGTTTAAAACTTTAAAATTTGCCTAAGGTGTTTCTGATGACTAAACGTCACTTAAATTTGTTGGCAGGGAGAAAAACTCTGATAATTTATTTTAGTATGTTTTAAACTAATTGTAGGCATAAGTAATTAGGCAAAAAGGCACTTCTAGTGAAAAATCCTACCATTAGCCATTTCTAGTGTTTTCCTTGTAATAGTAATAAAACTAACATTGAACATAATACTTCAGTTCCCTTTCTAAATGTTAATTGTAAGCATTGTCATCTTTGTGGTATTGTATATTAATTATCTGAACTTGTTCCAATTGACGTTTCTCACTTCTTCGGGAACCTCTTCTATGCTGAGTACATAATTTTCCCTTTTATATGACTAAGGACTTTGATCATGAAACCGTGGCAAATAGTCTGTTTGCTGGAGATTACCACTGTACATAGAAATCCTGTGGCAAATGAGGTTCCGAATTTTTCCCTTACAGATGCCCCCTGAAGAGAATGTTTTCAACTGTATGATTGTGTTTATTTCGGTGTTCACTGCAGACAGGAAATTTTAATTGCCCTTGGCGGATTTTTTGCTTTTTTTACTGCAAAGTTCAGAAATGAGCTACAGATTTTCCTCATGGGGTACATTCCATTAATTCTTTTAAAATCTTTATGAGCGTATTTTTTCTACTTGAGTTCACAATGCAGAAGCCAATTGATGGGTATTTTTCAAAGCTTTCATGGAATCCTATTTGTCAGATTTTACATCTATTAACGTGTTAAATCTTGAAGAATCCAGCATCCTTCACCTACTCTTTCAAACCAATATTTTGTTCTATTTGTTTGATTTTGCTATCTATTGATGGTTTTTGTTCTTGAAGACGCTGGCATCCTTCATATAGTTTTTCAAACTTCAATTCTATTTGATGAATTGTGTTATTTCTTAATACATTATTGTTCTTGTATGCCAACATCTCAGAGTTTTTCAAACCTCTTGTCAAGCTATATTTGTTGGATTTGTCTTTCTATTGAGTACATTTGTTATTCTTGAAGAAGTCAGTTTCCCTTCTGTAGCTTACCGCAATAAATTCAATTGCATATATTGACAATGTCCTGTATATTTCCTTTGTCAAGGTTGATAATTGCTCAAACTCGACCGTGATCTCCATTTTATCTTTTTTAAAATCATTCTGTGCAGTTCTATCTCATGTAGTCATGATTCCATTTTTTTTTGTGTACCATAGTAACTTGTCTGTGGAAAAAAGCAATTTATCTCTCACAAATGACATGTACACATCGTCCAACAAATTTTCTGAGTCGTCATTTTACTCAGAGCCTAGTTCAACAAGCAGTTTCAGTGAACGATCATCACGAAGCAGATCGACTTGGTCTTCGCCTACCAGCAAAGGGTGGGAGTGCTCCATGCATTAAAATAAACTTTCTTTACTTGTGTAAATGTTTCAATCCGTCAATGCCTTCTTACTTAAGAATCAGGACGAGAAAGTATGAGTTGACATGACTTGGGTAAATTGAAAAGGTTAGCTGCAGTTGTAGAAGTTGAAGTCATCACAAACGTATGGAATGAGATGTATCTTCATCAAATCCTGATCTTGCAGCTGCCATTTGTCTTGATTTCTTTGAATGCTTCATCCAGGTACCAGTTTTGTGAAGGAGTTTTCGTTATTCTACAATTTGGTCACGTCAAGACTTGGTTTTATTTCAATCCAATGTTGGGAAAAGGGTTATCAACTCACTAAAACTTACAATTGATCGAGATCAGCTTTTTACCAATGCCGCTCATACTCCTTTTCTCATTGACAACTTCAAAAAATTATATGCAAACATATCTGGATAATTTATAACAAACATAGTGTAATATACAATTTAGCTGTATAACCACAAAAAAACTTTGTTTACTTTGCAAGGGCCTTTAAACCCATTACAGCTTTACAGAGATTGAAATTGTATGTCTGCTAGAACCACAAAAAGAATGAATTTAGACGTCAGAATCCTTCGTATGGCCAAAAGGCCAAAAATTAGAGCAGAGTATGAATGACGGCGAGCTGCCTGTTATCTAACAATGAATACTGTAACTATTATGGAAGCTGCTGCTTCTTTCCTTCGACAGAGACAAGGGACTTGGAGAACTCAAGCAAAGTGGGGATGAGTAAGCTCTGGAGCTTGATGACTCAGATGCTACATGACGGGGAGAGAGGTAGGATTCTGAATATCCAGGAACGAAGTTATGGGGAGAACTAGTTCTGGAGATCCCCAAGCCTTTGGGTGATAATTTCATTTTCTCTAATGCATGGGACTGGAGCTCTGTTGGATAGTCCCTCATGCAGCCAATGCGAGGACCTGCACCTGTAGTCCATTTGCAGGATAGCTGCTTGCCCAACTGATAAGATTTCAATCCCTTCTTCGACATTATCCTACTAAGTATACTCTCTTCTGGTACTGGTTCTTGATATTCTTCTGGGTCTTCTTCGAACAAACTGTATTTTGGGGACATTAATTTTTCAGAGGGAGATGTCAATGAGAATCTGCTGGGACTTGGTTCATCTTGAACTTGAGCCTCATATTTTAAGCTTTCAATGAAGAGTCTATTATCAGGTATGGATACAGTGACATTCTTCCTACGTATGCTTAATTGTTTCTGGGTTGGCTCTTGTTCAGTAGTGCTGCCTTCACTTGACGCAAACTCAGTAATTACTTCTCTATGCAAATCTAGTTGGGAACGACCGCGTTTAAGGCCACTCCATTTTCTGACTGTTGCTGCTTCTTCGTCGTCCACCGGAGTATTCTGCAGCGTATTTCGTAGAGGCTCAGCAAATTTTTCCTACGAATATGACGACAATTGAAGAACAGGATGAAGAAAAATCATAACTGACCTCAACATCAGTCAAATCCACATTGTTCTCCTTGAGGAAAGATATGAGCTCTTGAAAATTTTCCTCAGTAGGCCTATAATGTCCACTGTGTGGCCAGACAGCCTGCTCAATATACAGCCATGGTGATTATCATCCTTATAGTGAAACTTGAAATTTTCATATAGTATAAGATATTTCTACCTTTAAGACTCCATTTTCCACTTCTAATCTTCCAGCTGCTGATGTAGCTCCCCCAGCCAGAAAACTTGAATGCTGAAATGTGCCTTTCTTTTTCTGTAGATTGAATGATATCACTTCCATTAAAACAAGTTGTTGAAAGTCGTTGAAACTCTAAATAAGCACAATGACTACCTGCCCGACATATAACTTCTTCAATGTACTTAGCACAAAAATCCACTTGATGTCTTTGGATGTCGCATAAGTATTCAGAAGCTGCTGAGATTGCTTGTAGATAAAATTCCCATCTTGAACAATCACTTCATATGCCTCCCTCTCCTTCTGCAATGAACAGCAAAAAGACGGTCAAACTGTAATCTTTTTGATTCATTAACAGTGAAGATAAAACTATTCCCTATTGAAGAAAGCTTGATTACTTACAGGCCCTAAGTATCTTATGCACTGTTTCTGAAGTTTTGATCTGGAGCAGTCTTCAAGGTCACAATCCCTCCCTTCTCCTACATCCAACCTTGAATTCCAGAAAGTAGGTGAGCCAAAGTCTCTTGTCTTTACATATTATCACTTCAAAAACCTCACTGACATCTACCTTACCAGTAAAAAAATGGTTGACGACTGTCACAGTTACGCCAACTCTCATAGTAAAAGCTGAGATTGTGTCCATATCGATGGCGCGGATCAATCTGTTAATGGCAGAGCCAAAATTTCAATCCCTTATTTTCATACAAACCCAGAAAACATAGCTCAAAATATTGAAAAGATAAACTAATCAGGCTTTTCTGTTCAAACGAAGTACTTTTTTTTTGAACTTATCAAACTTACCGCCTCAAGCCAGTGCTGCAAAGCAAGCTTTCGAGCTTTCTCATCTTTTGATAAGCCCTTTCCAACCTGAAAAATAGTTTTTTTAAGGTCTCATGCACAAGAAACAGTTCATAAAAGACATTTAACAATGGCCATATACAAGTATGTGAATATATATACGTATATATTTATATATTGATTTTATGTCCACCTTAGCAGCTCTGGTTCTCGCTCTTGACCAACGAGAGATGGCTGACTCTTGCTTGCCAATATCAAAAATGATACCGAACTCTGTTTGAGCACTGCAAACTCTAACAACTTCCACCTAGAATTACAGATAACAAATTACATATTGATAGTGGCTGTATAAAACATAATAACACCAAATGGAAAAACGGAAATCTAAATGTTGGAAATGTGAATTTACCAACTCTGTTCCACAATAACAGCACAATCTGCAAGCTTTCTTCTTGTCCGGAAACTCTTGTACACTTTCTGCACTTGCAAAGCAGCCTTGTAGTTGGGGCTGCCCGGACCAACCTCTGCATCAAGCATGACCCTTTCCAATGAAGAGCTTGAACACCTTGAGCAAGGAGAGGAGACTTCAAGCTCTATCAACCTTGGAGTCATCACCGAGCTCCTTGTTTCCGAAAGCAACGAGTCAACTTCCCTCCCATTAATGCTCAAAGGCCCTTCCATATTCATCTTTGCGGACCCAAAAGCCTGGTGAGGGTAGGCTGATCAACTTCCCGGCAATTGGAACTCATTGATCTTAGCGTTCTGTTGACCTCTCTTCTTTGACACTGATAGATCTCAAAAGAAGAGCTTCCAAGTTCTCATCTAAGACTCCATATTCGTCCCCAGGCAATGTTTTGCTGATCAACACTCAATACACGGGGTGTTAAAAGTCATGAAGACAAGCTCTCTCTTCTAACCGATGAATCAGGCTCAAATCGTTCACATTTATCTCTCAAACCTGCACAAGACAGCAGAAGTTACGAATGCTAGCAAAATGATTGTCTACAACAATCAAAATGACATCACACGACAAAGATCCATCTTGAAAGAAAACGAATATAGAAAACAGAAACAGTTCAAATCGTACAACAGAACGAAAAGGTGTGGAGTTCCCCTTACCCCAACAACACCACATCCAAGATCAAGCAATGGAGCCTTATCAACGACAAAAATCCCAGAAAAGCACAAAACTCATTTTTGCATGGTACCCACAAACAGAAAAAACCGAAAAACCAATCCAAATACAAACACAACAGCAATGGCACCTCGCTGTCAATGCCTAGGAGCTCATGCTGCACACACTTTGTGAAGGAAATGAAAACGAATGGCTTGTTTGAGGTGATCTCACGAGCGGTGGAGGTTGGACACAGCAGATTAAGGAAACTTAAATGGGGAGATTGGTTTGATGAGGTTTAGGTGAAGAACAAGTGATCTTGTTTATGACTATGCTTGTTATTATACAACTTAGATTTGTGGTAAGACAAAAACGTTGCATTAGATTTGTATATGTATAGCAGGAGTTGGGGCCTGGGGGATCCATCGTCCTTGCCGAGGCCAGGAAATCCATGCCTCCAGCCACGTGTTCCTGACTCTGACTTCAATCCAAGTCTTCTGCTCCTCCCATTTTGGTCCGTACGCAACGCGTACTGTAAATATTGCGACGCTGAAAATAGTTTACCTTAAGTACTCTCCAACGTGGTTTCAAAAATAATAATTTAATGTTAAATTTTATGGGAACGAATGTATATATAATTATATTATATCCTATTATTTAAGGTTAGGCCAAAATTAAATTAATCTATGAAAATTAAGTTTAATGATCGCCTAAATTTAATTAATCTATTAAAGTTAAATTTAATAAGTCATTAATATAAGTATGGATACACACGTGTAGATATTATTTTTTGTAATTTTTTATTTATGATGGGTTAAATTATAATTATATAAAAAATAAAGATAAAAAGGATTATGGTCCCTAAATTTGCAACTAATTTTTTGTTCTGACTTTTCATCGTATAGAAATTCTGGTCTTGAAGAATCGGTGTTGGATTTGACAGATCAAAACCTAAAGGAGAAGAATCATTTTGATTTTATGAATTTAAGTACACTTCTGCTATCAAATTCTATTTTTTTATGATTTAATTTGAAAAATAGTTTTCTTGATAAAATTTTTATCATCTGTATAATATGGCTAAGTTAGAGTTTTTTTAACATTTAAAACACGTCAAATTATTCCAAATTAATAGTCGTGATGAACTTCAATATGTTTACAGTTAGGCACAAAAATTAACTGTTTTTTTTTAAATACCTTCTACAATTAAATGTTAAATTCGCTGTGGTAAATTGACAATTACATAGTTGAGATTTGCAAACGTAAAATCCACTCAATTTTTCGCAGTTTTATGAACTAGGTGATGAACATCAATGGGGTATTCTTCATTTTAACACATGCATTAGCCGCACGCTAGCAAGTCTTAACTCGTTAATACATTCACGGTTCTTGTAGAAAGCAGTCTTACTACACTTGAGATTTACAGCGAAAATGGATTAATATAGAACATCATTTGCTAACTTAAACCAAAAAATACATAATTCTTGTCAATTAATTTGATTAGGCGAATAATCATTTTTATTTCATGTTTTACAAATCATGGAGTCAGATACATCTAATTATCAATGTGAAAAAAGACACCACAGATGGGTAAAACATGCATGGCGAATAACCATGTTCATATGTTTATTATCAGAAAAATCAGTCTTACATTACAAGTTGATCCCCAATGGGAGTACAATTAAGGCTGATTTTACTCAAATTAACCAAATTGAAGTAATTTGGTTAACCAAACAAAATCCTCATTGCAATAGATAACCAAACCGACCAAATTAAACTAATTTGGTTTGGTTTAGTTTTAACCAAAATCAAACCAAATTAACCAAAATGATAAATGAAACTTTCTATCATTAGTAGTGTTTATTTTTTTAGTGTTTATTTTAATTATTTTTAAGTTTTATTTATAAAATTAAAAATTGTTAGATCACATTTAAGAGCTAATTACAAATTTATCGCGAAAAGTTACATGAACAATGTTTTAATCGAAAACATTGAATAGTATGTACACTATGTATAATATATTGAATTTTTATTTCTTAAACATATATAAATAAATTATTTTTAATAAATTGAACCAAAATAATAAATTTATAAACCTTTTATTATATTCCATGATTAATTAGATATAAAGGCACATGTATAATAAATAAAAAAAGTGATATAAATAGGATTCTTTTCATTTATTGGTTTATGTAGTTTGATCGACTACAAATCGACCAAACTAAGTTTGATTGATTTTCGGTTTCAATTAAACTATAGCTAATCTAATTAGCACCGAACCGAATTACCAAAATTAGTATGATTTAGTTGGTTTAGTCGGTTAACCAAACCATGCTCATCGCCCTTAATCAGTTTAATGTTTTTCACACGAAATCACAGCATTACTACACAAAATGGGAAAGAATTAAAGCTTCCTTCAAAATATACATGCAAATTGAATGCCCAGAAACCGACCAGAGTCCTAAATGTGAAAGCCGGTTCGCTATCCTTTTTTGAAACTGGTGACAAGGTTTCTCAGATAACATCACATCTTCTACTAAATAGAAACATCAGCTCAGGATCTTGGACGGTGGAATACCCCCGTCTAATTTTCAGGATCTATCACCCCCGCGCATGGATTGAGTGCGCTTTCTCGCATATGTTTGTTTGACAAGCTAGCTGGTCATGTTTGTTTTTATCGGATATATATATACTCCAAATGAACTTTGACAAAGCTGTCTCGCCATTTTGAAACCAAGAAAACCAAATAAGCTTTTGACAATGTCTCAGATAAACATGTTCATAAACCAGGTTGTTGGAACATTCGGCCAAGGACTAGCTTTCTGTCAAGACAGTGAAGCATCTCCTAATCCCGTATTCTTTCATACCCATACAATTATATCTCAATCAACGGCGAAGCTATCGAATATATTAAGTGAACAGTAATTACAAGAGACTAATCATCAACCAGTAAAACCACAAAGAATTTTGTTTCTTATCATGCATGGTCAGTGTAGTAATATGCTTATTTCTTTGGACTGCGCCAATGACCAGCGACATCACTGCTTAGGCTTGTCTTGTAAAAACGTATCAAATTTATTGCAGGGAAGAGCCAGCCAGCATGGAGTGAGCTACCCATGAATGGACGAGGACAAACATAACTGCACTTCATTACATTGACCTCATGAAATCAATTCTGTAGTGATATAAATGTACTCTGTAGAACTGGTCGGCCGAATAACTATATCTGGGAGGTGACCGACCTCTGTTAGTCAATCAATATACATACATATATGCAATATGGGCAGTGTATAGCAAACTTTTCGCCCTCAACCATTTGTGGTAGTCTCATTAAATGAACAAGAGCCGACTGTGTTACCCATACAATGGGACCAGGTTCCTGTGATAGAAGTTAACCGTGTGGAATTTGCAGATAAGAGGAGAAAACAGGAACACATCAAAGTCACAAAAATCCAGCGAGTAGATAGTGTGGATTCAAGACGCGTTTGATAGGAATTTGTAAAAGATAATGAGCTAGACACCCACCCAAAAACACAAAAGGCCACAGCTTGGAAAGAAAAGGGTAACCGAAAAATGCAAAGCTTAGTTATGATATTAGTATAATACCTTAACTCTTGTCACACTGTGAGTTATACAAAGACATCTCATTTAATTTGACAGTTTCCTGCCGAAAGTCATTGGTTCCTGGAGATTGAAGAGAGTAGTTGAAAGTAGTCAACTTCAAGAATGAAAATGTGTTCCCCTTCCAATGGTTTCTAACATATTCTAGCCCTCAAGGCAGAAATGCATAGCCTTGCACCGTCATGCACAACTGGCTGTGGGGATCCCCATGCATGCAAGGTACTCCTTCAAGTACGGTAGTTCTCTTGAAGTTGTCCTTCTGGTTCTGATGAGTGATAAGTTAACATATAAGAATGTGATGCGTGTTTAAATTAGATATATACGCGAGTTCTCTACTTAGAGCTTGTGTTACAATCTATACATTTGATTTGGTTTCTTCAAATTTGATGGAAGCCCATGTACAGGCTGGCTTGTCTCCATCTTTTTTCTCCCCGCATTTTCTAATCCGTGTGAGAGAACTGTGACCACATTAAGTACTCGTCTACCTGCAAGTCCGCACCTAGTTATCCAGTGTCGGTTTCGTTGAAAGATACATGTCTTGTTGGCTCTTATTACAATTAGTGAAATTTAATTTCTTTTGACAGTTAATTCTTCTAAATTCTAGGTATTGTGAAGATTAGAATCAATAAGAAGACGTCTATACCAAGTTTTCTGTAGTAGGTGTTACGATAAATCTTTTCCATGAAGGGACGTCGAAAGAGTGTATTCTCCGTTGGGAGAGACTTCAGGCCTCTGTGGAGACCTATAGGGCTTTGGAGTACTCGGAGGTCCGATCCATGTGAGACGGCTAATTTTGAAGTGGGATTAAGCATGGACCTCAGGAGGAATTGCCCGAGTCTCTCAAATGTGAGACGGTTGATCTTGGAGTAAGAATAGTTATGAACCTCGAAAAATTATCAAAGCAGGTAGATCTCGAACATACATGTCTCGTTGTGGGATCAAGGTTGATCTCGAAGTTAGATCAATGGGTTACAGATTAGTCAGAAAAAGGGACGCTAAGGTTTGGTTTGGTGCTTGGGAAGGAAAATGAAGAGGTTAATGGAGGACTTGAATTTTTGAGGTTAACGAGTGACGTCGATTCATTATGGGTCGAGTAGTCTGCCATGAATTTATGACGTTCACTTTAGTTCGTGTTGTCATTTATGGTTGTACAACCGACTTTGATGAAATAGAAGGTGGATGAGCTAGCTGGGCTTCTCCTTATCATAGGTCTATCTGAGTTTTGAACGTCATGCTAGCTTATTCAGTGGCCACTGCAGCTCTCAAAGACCTTGCATGCATGGGCAGCTTCGCTTGAAATTAAACATGTTTGCCTAAACGGAGACACAGCCGTATAAAGGTTACCTTGTTGCATCAAATTGAAGGCTATATATAAGGCTTAGAATTAGTAAGAATTACGCCAGTTTACTATCTAAAGCACAATGTAAAATTATAATATGTATCGTACTATGGAGTCTGGTACAGATTACTCTTTATCAAAGTTTAGCTAAATAGTAAAATGCTGATGATTGCAGTAGGACCTAGATTTACGACGTTAAGTGCCAAAGAACGAAGCATTCTAATCTGATCTATTGATAAAAGTTACTAAGTAAATAAGAGCATTCTAAGATCTATATTCAGGATGATAAGTGATGGAGATATTAAGGTCAATTAAATAAATAGAACAAAAATAAAATAAAATGATCTAATCCTTATAACTGCCTATCTCCTTCATTTAATCACAGTCTACTTCTAAAACATCAAATCATTATAATCAATTCATCTCATTATTAATTGAAAATTGACTTTTTAAAATAAATAATTATATCTTAATTAATATAGGTGCGCCATCTAGTTAATTTTAATAAGCAAAGTTACCTACGCGTGCATGTTGCTTCATTTCCATTAATAAATCCATTGATTTCATTCTTAAGTGCTTAGGAAAGTACCACTGCATATGCAACTAACTAGCTAGCTTAGGATCAAGTAATGTGGAGTCTTTTCTGGCCGATCAGAGCATTGACATGGAAGAAGTAAGTCATTCTGGCTCGCTAGTTTGCTGATAGAGCCGCCTGATTACTACTACTCTCGGACGCTTTTCTGACGTGATTCTTCTCCATGGTCCATGGATGCCCATTTCCGCAGAAGCGACTTCTTGCCATTCAATCCGTGGAATTGTCTGGTGGGAGACTTGCTTAGAGTACAAGGTGGGCAAGGAAGATATATATTGAACGACCTTAGTTTCTTAGACTATCGAAGACTTATTATCAGTCCACAAGTACTTAAATAGATACTTATCAACTTGAAGAAGAATATTGTATTTCATCATTCAATTCATTTCAAAAGGTTTGAATACTAATCTGCACGTTTACAACGACGGATTGAACTAATTAGGAATGCTAACCATATATGCTTTCTAGACGTTCATGTTCTATCATATGACCTTTCTTTTCTCACTATTTCATTCTCAAGTTGTACAATAGTGGGTGCAATTTTCCACAAGTCATTCGATGTGATTCATTTATAAATTGTATATGTTCGACGAGTTCCAATGTCAAACGATCTAATCCTAAACCTAGCAATTAAGCATTTCGGAGATGTTGGTGATAATTGATTCAATCCTCTACATGGATACACATATCATTACTGTTCTATGACATACGCATATTGGATGTGATTAGTTAATACATTTGGAAAATTGACATACTTAAGTTATTATAGTAAAAGTTTGACAAATATTTATCTTTGACTATTAGTTATTTATACTTCTAAATCACTAATGCAATGCATTTGTATTTGTTACAATTCGAACAAGTGGGCCTCGTGCAAAGAGGGA
The DNA here is from genome assembly GCA_033002965.1 of Piper betle. Lineage (NCBI taxonomy): Eukaryota > Viridiplantae > Streptophyta > Magnoliopsida > Piperales > Piperaceae > Piper > Piper betle. The sequence continues at coordinate 7,897 of JAURVB010002226.1, read as the reverse complement.
AGGTCCATGAAATCATGGGCCTAAAGTGCCAGTTAATAATGTGGCCTCAAGTGCTTGAGTTGAGTGGTCCATGGGATTTAGTGGGCCGGTCTTGAACCAGAGCCAAATTTCATACCAAAATGGTGAATCAATCAATTAATAGGGTGTTTGATTGCATTTTTTTCTTTGATTTCTCAATAAATTTTGATAACAAAAAAATTCGTAAATTTATTTATCTTCAATACATGTTAAAATTGTGTTTGACATAAACAAATTTATTTTTAAATTTATTTCCCTTCCTCCCCCGTCTTTCCCCCTTTAAGAAATTTTGTCGTTAGAATTTTTACCCTCAACTCGATTCTGCTATCATCTTTGACAACTTAATCCAAGTGTAAATTGATGAATTTAAGTTATTAATTATTTCATAAGTTGATTAACCAAGTTAAAAATTTGTATATCATATTCATTAGTATATCAGATCTTATTTTAATAAATATTTGACAAAAAATTAGTTTTGTAATCCTACACAATTTTATTATAAGGCAAATTCCAGACACTAAGTTATAATATATATAGTACTATGGATATAGAACTTTGGGTGTCAAAGCTAGCAAAGCTGGTTGATAGAACAATTTGCCACACATGCACTAAACAAGTGGAATTAATATTCTTCAGAACAAAGTTGCAAAAATACCTAGACCTTTACTTCAATTCCATTCTCAAGTGTCCTACAAAAGTAGTACAGCATATTTAAGTGTCATAGAAAAGTGCTACATAATATGCAACTTGCTAAGATCAAGTAGTATGGAGACTTTGATGGGTCGTTGCATTGACATTAGAGAACTAAGTCAAGCTAGGTCTGATTCTTCTCTTCTAAGGATGTTTGTTCTTTTTCGCAGACTTGGCGACTTCTGCTTGCCATCCAAGCTGTGGAATTGTCGCCCAAGTTAAATTAAACACGTACCAAAATGTACGATGGGAGATTTGCTTTTCCTAAGCGTACAAGATGGAGCAAAAAGATATATATATTGAAGACTTTAGACTATCAAAGACTTATTATCAGACACGCATCTGCTTGAAAAAATAAATATTGGAGACATGCCCTCCAAAATACGTACTGAATCAATGGAACCATTTCATGCAAGTTTTCATTACCAACCTGCGCGTTTCTTTTTCATTATCAAGTTGAAAATGAGGGGTGCAATTTTCCACAAACAAGTGGATGGATGTGTTCAACAAGTTCCAATGTCAAGCTCTAATTCTGATAAACCTAATAAGCAGTAAGCACCCCAGAGGGGGAGGTAATTGGGTCAGTAGTAGGATGGTGGGGATATTTGGATATTAATGCATTTTTTATACAATTGGCATACTGAAATATTAAAATTACATTATAAATTATTTTTTCTTTTGAAATTTTGTTAATTATATGTGATAGCTACAGTAAATAAATTAGTAATGTTTGAAAAAAAATCAAGGACGTCATTTGTTTCAACGAACAAGTGGGCCTCAAGTATAGAAGTGCCCATAAGTCCACGAAATCGTGGGCCTGCAGTAACAAAATAAAATGATTCATGGGCCTCAAGTTCCTGCATTGAATGACCCATGGACCTTAGTAGACCGGTCATGGGCCAGATTAATTTCATACCGATTTAAAAACAATCTAGCAATGTATCATGCCTGGCAGCTCCTATACCCACATTGTCAAAGCATTTTGAATTAATCAATGTACAATGTCTGGTAAAGTCAATATTTAGTGAAATTAAAATGTAGAGTAACATCAACATTTAGCGAATTAATTATCTTAAATTGTTGAAAAGACAAAAGAAAGGAAACAGCTAGCGAAGTTTTTGTGGCCATGGGGCTGACCTATAACAAATTCAAAAACATGTTCAGATTCGAACCTGACAGCTTTTTGATTTAACAACAGAATACAATAGAAGGTTTTATTTTTTGGCTGCTTAAGACTGTTAATAAAAAGGTTTTAATTGACTTGTTTTAAGGGAGTAATGTTTGGGTGCGGGATTGCAGCCCCTGCGATTCAGTTTTTTCTTTAGGTTAGGTTAGAGGATTCGGTGGAACCAAAGACACCTTTACGCGCGTAAAGAAATCGTTTGAATTAGAAAATAAATAAAATGTCACGAATGGCAGAATAAACAACTAAGATTTTTACGTGGTTCCTTAGGGTTTAATTCGAATCTTTAAGTCAGTCTATAGTGAGATTGGTAGTTACAATCCACTATTTCTTCTTTTATCTTATACTTTATACAAAATAATAAATTTTGTCACCCTTAAATAAATTTGCCTTTGATAACTTTGACTCTAATGCCCTGGTTCGACTCTTTATAGTCTTCAAATCTTCCGAAATAACTTCTCCATTGCGCTCGAAGCGTCTAAAAATGGTAGGGTAGCTAGTTTCGCCTCAGTCTAAGTTGTGGAAGGCCTTCAAATTATTTCTGGAGTATTAATGGACTGAACCAGATCATTTTGGGTTAGTTCAAAACTGGAAAATATTAGATCATTTTGGGTTAGTTAAACTGGAAAATATTGGAATGGATGGCGTACATAGGTTTCTAAAGATTTTTGGGTGCGCCGATCTACTGGTGGTGTGCGGTGGTGCGCCAGTTCCAATCCAGGTTGTGGACGCGATCGAACTTCACGATCAGTTCAGTGGACAACTCTTCGCGGTCGTGAGTCTGAGTCTTAGGCAATCAGTTCGTCGGGTAGCTTATTAGGTCATAGACACGAACGAACTTGCACACAAAATCAATAGCAAATGGGCCCGACTGACTTGACTACGGTGATGGTTCAATGCCGACCTCGAGGCTCCAACTCCGGCGTTCCAAGCTACAATGGCGAGAAGTGATAGCCCAAAACAGCAAATAAATTGTATGAGCTAAAAAATAAATAAAATATTGTTATGTGGTTTTTTAGTGTTTAATTCGAATCCATAAGTCAGTTCACGGTGAGATTGGTTCTCAAAATCTATTATTTCTTCTTTTATCTTACACTTTACACAAAATAGTAAATTATGTCGCATTTAAATAAATTCTCCTTTGATAACTTTGACTCCAATGCTTGGGTTTAACTTTTTCTAGTCTTCAAATCTTCAAAATAACTTCGCCATTGCATCCAAAGCGTCCAAAAATGTTGGGGTAGCAAGTTTTACTTCGATTTGAGGTCTATAAGGCCTTCAAATTATTTTTGGAGTGCTAATGGACTGAAGCGGATCGCTTTGGGTTGGTTCAAGCCAGTAAAATATTGGACCAGACCAGTTGGCTTAAGCAGGCTTCTGGAGATTTTTGGGTGCATCGATCTGCGGGTGGTGTGCAGTGCGCCAGTTCCAATCTGGGTCATGGTGGGTCACGGACGTGATCAAACTTTGCGGTCAGTTCAATGGACAACTCTTTGCGTTTGCGAGTCCGAGTCTTAGGCGATCAGTTTGTTTGGTAACTTCTCAGGTCGCGGACACGAATGAACTTGCAGACACAATCAATAGCAAACACGCCCAACTGACCTGAATATGGCGATAGTGCAATGTAGACTTCGAGGCTCCAGCTTTGGCGTTCTAGGCTACGGTGGCAAGAGGCGACAACCCACAATGGTAGATCTCCGACCATTGAGGGGATTGGCGGTGGTCCAACTATCAATGGTGGTGCCGGTGGGCGGCGGCAGCGGTGGAAAGTTTTGGTGGAACTGGTTTTCAGCCTATCTCTGTCGCCATTTTTGGGCGAAGGTGGCGCTTTTGTTGCAGCGGGGCTTGATCTGGGATTGTTTTTGGAGACAAGGGCGATCAATTAGAGGCATTGTCTTGTCTTGCGATGGCTCTAGTCGGTCGGACGGAGGCTGGAAAAATGAAGGCTTGCAAGTTCTGAACAGCTCCAAAAGGCTTCTTTTGAACTATTTTTTGGCGACTAGTGGCTCTTTTGGCAGGATTTGTTGGCAATATTGAGAGGAGCCAGTGGAAGTGTCGGTGTGTCTGGTGACGACCTAGGCTGGGCGGATGGAGGTTTGCAAGTTGGTGGCATTATATGAACTTTTTGCTTTGCTGCTCCAATCGGATGCTTCAAGGCAAGATTCTTGCAACGTTGGGCTTCCTCAGGGATAGATCTCGGCTGGGTTTTGTCGAGGGTATTGAGGGGAGTCCGATGGAAGTGTCCGGTTTGCCAAGCGGAGTCCTAGGATGGCTGTATGCATGCTGATAAGGTGGCTGCTTGATGCTATTTTTTGCTGCATGCTACTCCGACGAGCCGATTCTTGAAGCTTTTTCGATGACGGCAGGCTTCTTCAGCGGTGGCTCTCATATGGTTTTTGTTCCTGGTTGTGAGGGGAACTCAGTGAAGGTTGTGGTCTGGCAATAGGCTACCAGGGCTAGCTGTACGCACGCAGCAAGGTGGCTGTTTAATGCTATTTCTTAATCCGGCAAGTGGCTTTTCTTGGCTTTATCCAGTGAGGGTGGCTATTGATGGCGGTGGTTCTTGGCTGGGTTGCGTAGGGGGCACTCCAAGCTTTGTACCAGTAGGCTAAGGGGTTGTCGAAGATGGATCTCCGGCGAGGGGCTCCTATCTTCTTCCTTCTCTTCATTTTTCTTTGCAACATCGTCGATCCCCAACACCCCCCCGGTACTTCAGATTCCTTCGGCGAAGCTTTTGGCTAAGCGGTGCCAGGGAGCACTCCATATTCTGATTTGGCATGTGTGGGGGTTGCCGAGGATGGATCTCCGACGATGAGTTCCTCCCCTTCCTTCTTCTACTTCTTTCTTCGACTCTTTTTCTCTCTTTTATTTCTTTCAAAGTACAAGCCCCCTCACTTCACTATCATTAATGTGTGCTTATATAGAGTTTTCAAATTTTAATCTTCCCCATTTAGGTCCGTATTTGGTGGTCTGAAATCTTCACCAGCCTCTTCTTATCCGTTTAGTGAAGACATAGGCTTGACCAGGGGTTCGATCACATGGTTTAGAGGAACAAGTTATTAGCTGCAGATACTAACTATTCTTAAGATGTCATGAAGCACTGAAATATAATGGGCCATGGGCCTAATGAGTAATCTGAAAAAGAAGAAGTGTGGAATGAAAAAATCCGTTTACGGCTCATGGGCCTAAGTACCATAATTGGGTGGATGCCCATTTCAATATGGAATTTAGGTTTTTTTAGTCTTTTTCATTTTCATTCCCCCCGAAAGCGACAATTAGAAACGCTTGCTTTGGAGGTAGAATATCATATGCTTTATATGCACTGCAAATCTCCTTTTTTTATATTGTGAACAAATGTTGACTGTTAACAAATAAATCGAACATAAAAGTTCAGCAAAGTTTAAGGGCGTTATGAAATCTAGCTAATTTACAAGTAAAATACCCTCAGATTGGTTCGCATTAAGCTCATTAAATTAGTATTTTCATAAACAATATATATATATATATATATATATATATATATATACGGTTTAATGTTGGTGTACTGCAGCACAGCTAACTTGGCTGTGCTGCAGTTTGATTGCAGCCGTTGGATTCAATCCAACGGCTGCAATCAAACCTAGTAAATAAACGAAAACAGGGAAGCGGGGAGTCCCTGGTGCTGTTCCCGCCATTCCCGCCAGCAGCTCACCGCGCCGGCGCCGGACGCTGCACGGCCGAGGGGTCGCCGACGGCCACCGGCCCTCCATCCCCTACATCGGCTTGCCATCGGGCTGGGTTGAAGAAACGTCGACGGTCAGAGAAGAGGAAGCGGGGGAGGCGGTCGAAATCCAAATTTCCGGCCGTTGGGTCGCCGCGCCGGACGCTGCACGGCCGAGTGGTCACCGACGTCCGCCGAGCTGACATTCCATTCGTCGGAAAGCCGTCAGCTTGCGTCACGAATCGCCGGCAGCCAGAGAGAAGAGGAAGCGGGGAGGAAATGGGGTGAAGCGGTGGCGGCTGCTCTGTTTCTGGCAGTTGGGTCGCCGCGCCGCACGGTGCACAGCCGAGGGGTGGCCGACGGCTGCCGGTCCTCCATCATCTTAGTCGGAAAGAAGTCCGCCGTCGCGCACCGTCCGCCGCTGCACAAGCCAAGCTTTGCACGGTCGGGGGCGGCTGCTCTGTTTCTAGACATTGGGTCGCCGCGCCGCACGGTGCACAGCCGAGGGGTCTCCGACGGCTGCCGGCCCTCCAACCTCTTAGTCTGAAAGCCGTCCGCCGTCACGCACCGTCCGCCGCTGCACGCAGTCCGCCGCCGCACGCAGTCCGCCGCCGCACAAGCCAAGTGTTGCACGGTCTGGGGGCGGCTGCCCTGTTTCGAGCCGCTGGGTCGTTGCGCCGTACGGTGCACAGCAGAGGGGTGGCCGACGGCTGCCGGCCCTCCATCCTCTTAGTTGGAAAGCCGTCCGCCGTCGCACACCGTCCGCCGCTGCACGCAGTCCGCCGCCGCACAAGCCAAGCGTTGCACAGTCGGGAGGCGGCTGCTCTGTTTCCAGCCGTTGGGTCGCCGCGCCGCACGGTGCATAGCTGAGGGGTGGCCGACGGCTGCCGGCCCTCCATCCTCTTAGTTCGAAAGCCGTCCGCCGTACGCAGTCCCCCGCCGCACAAGCCAAGCGTTGCACGGTCGGGGGCTCCCCAAAATCGGCCGCCCGCTATCCTTCGACGGCCAGAGGGGAGCCAGTTCCTCTGTTTCGTGCCTCCGCCTCCATCTCCCTCCACGATGATCAGTCCCTCTCCCAACCCCCCGCCCGCCGCCCTCGCCGACCTTGCCTATTCCCCCTCCGACCGCTCCGACGGCCGCTTCCTCGCCGCACATTGCCACTCCGGCGTTGTTGTCACCGGCCCCATATTACCCAGAAAACAGGGGTGACGAGAGGCTTCATCTATTTCCCGCTGCCGTCTGTGTCCCGCCGGAAGGTCGGTCGTCACAGCACACCAATTGCTGCACGGCCGGGGAGTGGCCGAAATCCGCTGCCCGCCGCCCGGTTGCTGAAACCACCGTCTCCGTCTACCCACCGGGAGGTGAGTTTAGGTGTGGGGTAGTTTTGTAATTAAAAATTGACTCGCTCCCGACTCGTGTCAATATTATGAAATAAATCTAGAAGAAAGAAGGGGGTGGGGGGCAATCGGTTGGTAGGAGAAGAAACATGGGAGAAGGTCGGGAAAAACATAGGGTTGGGTAGTTTTGTAATTAAAACTTGACTCGCTCCCGACTCGAGTCAATATTACGACATACATGCATAAAAATATAAAAAAATACAATAAAATCCCATAAAATTAAATAATTGATTTCTAATTGTTTTGCTTATTGATTTGAGGTGAACTTTGAGGGTCCTTTCTTTAGATGTATGTGGAATGGGATATTTGGGATGTCTTTCTTTCGTTCATGTTTCCTCGGGTTGAAATTGAATTGAGAAAAACTTTTTCTTTAATGGCGTGATGTTGATTTATTTAAAATGATTGTTTATTTTCATTAATCGTTGGTTATGATGATATGCTATACATGGAAACTTGCAGGTAGTTCAATGGAAGATAATGAAGATCAGATACACGAAATGTCGTTGACTCGACATGGAATGCATATTACAGAAGAAGATTGTGAAGAAAATGAAGAATTTGACAAGGATAGTGAAGATTTTGACAAAACAGAAAATGAAGGTGACGCCTTACAAATATCCGAATGCTTTGAAAATATGACCCCTTGCTTGGGCATGGAATTCTCTTCGGAAAAAACTGCATATGATTTTTACAACCAATATGCAAAAAGACAAGGGTTTGGCATTCGAAAGGGTAGCTTTTATCGATCGAGGAAGACGAACTGTATCACATCTCGAAAATTTGTATGTTCGAAAGAAGGCAAGAAAGATATGAATGACAAGAGGAAGATAGGGAAAGAAGTCAAAAGGCGTAGAGATGTTAGAGAAGATTGCAAAGCTTATATGAGAATACATCTAAGCAAGTGTGGGG